>PVJN01017106.1:23622-41273 GCA_004026805.1 Lasiurus borealis
GGGAGCAGGGGGGCTGTGTACCTGCCACGAGGCGAGAGCCTGAAGCCACTGAGGAGCTGAAAGAGGCTGATGCGCCTGGAACCCAGTGGACCGCATGGATGGATGGATGGATGGTGGCCTTTAGGCAGGGGCGGGGCGGTGGACGGTGGTTGGGTCAGACACAGGGTAAGAGTTGTAGATTCCACGCCACTGGGAGCCCAAGAAAGCCACGGGAATAAGTCTGGGATGAGAGAGGAGGGTTTTTTGTTGTTTTTGTTTGTTTGTTTGTTTTTTACTTAAGTTCAATTCAGGCTGCTTTGTAAGGATCAGCTCCAGGTGCACAGCAGACAAGTCTGGGCGCGGTGACCAGTCAGGAGGCCACCGCATAGAGTTCAAGCACATGACACTGGTGGCGTGGTTGGGCGGGGGCTGGGAGAGGGATGGATGGAGCCCAGAGGTGCTGACAGGAAATCAGACCAGCAGCAGATAAACGCTCCTGCTGGGCACTGCATGTGCATATGCAGCACATTTATCTATGTAATATGTGTTTAGTATAGATCAATGAATACATCTTGAGCCCTAGCCAGTTTGGCTCAGTGGACAGAGCATCGGCCTGCGGGCTGAAAGGTCCCGGGTTTGATTCCGGTCAAGGGCATGTACCTTGGTTGCGGGCACATCCCTAGTAGGGGGCGTACATGAGGCAGCTGATTGATGTTTCTCTCTCATTGATGTTTCTAACTCTCTATCCCTCTCCCTTCCTCTGTGTAAAAAATCAATAAAATATATTTTAAAACAATAAAATAAATAATCTTGAATATATGTAATACAGTCAAGTTGTTCTAATTTTAGATTTCTTTGCCTCCACATGTTGAAATTTTTTCAGTTATTTAAAAAATACTCCTCCTTGCCGAAACCGGTTTGGGTCAGTGGCTAGAGCTTCGGCCTGTGGACTGAAAGGTCCCAGGTTCGATTCTGGTCAAGGGCATGTACATTGGTTGCGGGCATATCCCCAGTAGGGGGCGTGCAGGAGGCGGCTGATCGATGTCTCTCTCTCTCATCAATGTTTCTAACTTTATATCTCTCTCCCTTCCTCTCTGTGAAAAATCAATAAAATATATTAAAAAAAATACTCCTCCTGGACATTCGTTCTTCTGAGGGTAGGGACCCTCCGTGGACTCTAACTGGTAACGGCGATCCCTGGCAGACATGTGAGCAGAGAGAGACTCTGGCTCACACGTGTGCTCTGTTTGACAGTTCACAGCATTGCGAGATTTTATTCTCAAAGACCAAATCCCCAGAGTAGCTTGGTATTTTTCACTGACCACTTGGCATTTTCGCAGCAGAGAGAAAAGGAATCTCTGATGTGGTCCAGACGTTGAGCAGTCCAGATCGGGGGGTGTGGGTGGGGAGGGGTAACCTGTTTCACAGGTTACCTGAACTGTCCTCGGTCACGGGGATGGACCAGGGACCTCACTCATGCCCACAGGGATACACGGAGGCCGAGTGAGGCCGTGAAGGGCCCTCTGAAAAGGCACCTTACAACTTCCACGTGGATGGAGATAATTATGGATTCCTAGCCAGCTGAGACGCTTTAGCAGAAGCTCCCAGCTCTCCTTACGTCTGGCCCAAACTTCAGCTGAGAGGAATGCGGGTTTAGTTCCTCAGAATTAACAGGAAAATATAGCGTTCTGCTTCTCTTAGCAAACCATTCTTTAAAAAATAAATAGTTTTATTGATTTCAGAAAGGGAGAGAGACAGAAACACCAATGATGAGAGAGAATCACTGATCAGCTGCCTCTTGCAGGCCCCCTACTGGGTATCAAGCCTGCAACCCGGGTATGTACCCTTGACTGGAATTGAACCTGGGACCTTTCAATCCACAGGCCAATGCTCTATCCACTGAGTCAATCTGGCTAGGGCTCAGCAAACCATCCTTATTAACCTACTCCATTCCTTCCCATTATCACACACACGACATCTCGTCTAGCCTTTACGACAGTTGATCCTTGACATTTGAGAAAACAATGATTAGAACAGTAAAATCATATGATCCACTTTTGATTTTTATAATGCTTTCTAAGGACTTAGTAAATACCTCTGAACTGAATTCATCTATCAACGGTCCAGAGACCCTCTAGATCAGCAGTTCTCAACCTGTGGGTCGTGACCCCTTTGTGGTTGAACAACCCTTTCACAGGGATCGTTAAGACCATCCGAAAACACCTATTTCTCATGGTCTTAGGAACCAACATACCGCTCCTCGGTGTAGCAAAGTGTAGCCATGTAGTTTACTGTTGTCATATGAAGATTGTTGCCCATGCTACACCACGATTCAAGACAAAATTTCATTTATTTGTAATTAGAAATAAATATTTCACAATATATAATTACATATTGTTTTTGTGATTAATCACTACTATGCTTTAATTATGTTCAATTTGTAACAATGAAAATACATCCTGCATATCAGATATTTACATTACAGTTCATAACAGTAGCAAAATTACAGTTATGTAGTAGCCACGGAAATAATTTTATGGTTGGGGGTCACCACCACATGAGGAGCTGTCTTAAAGGGTCGCGGCCTTAGGAAGGTTGAGAACCACTGCTCTAGAGAAAGTTTAAAGAACAGAAGGTCAAATTATACAACAATCAGTGGAAAACCGAGGTGAGTTTTACCCAACAGGTAAACATTTCTCCATGTGAGTATCCACTCATTCCACCCGAATACTGAGCAGCCACTACACAGAAGGCTCGGAATGGAGTGGGCACCGCTGGGATAGGAATGAATCAAAACCCGGTCGTCATCTACCTCATTTGGAACACCACACGCATTAATTCAAAACTGCCCTTTCGCTTAATGACTTCGCTTCGAAATACTGACTCCGGAGGCCCCTGTCCGCGGTGGGACTGAGCGCTGGGAGCCTGGCCCTCGGTAAAGAGAGTCAGTGACTCCGGCTCTGCTCCGCACCGGGGACGCGTCGCCTCGTCTGTCACTGTCCAAATACAATTTCCTTCTTTTTTGGTAAATGACTCAGTCACAAACCTCTGATTGCACCACTTCAAATGCAAATAATTCTGTTCCAACTGCCTCTTTACATTAGCTAAATGAAGTCATCAGTAACCAAAATTGGAGAAAATCTTCACACAACTGCCGTAAACAACTTTGCAAGTTTTATATCCCAGACGAAGGAAACCGTTAGGAGATAGTTAAGATGCATTAGAGATATCCACTGGGTAGGAGGCTCATCTTCGAAAACAATCATACTTTTCCCACCCCCACCCCCACCCCCCATAACCAAGAGTGGCCGGAGCAAATGATAATCAGAGATAGATTTCTTGGAGGGTGATGATACCATTAGATTTCAGGAATTAAAAATACATGAAACTTTTGAGTTAATGAACAGGGTCCTTAACTGCTCATTTAATTCAAACAGCTGTTTGTTAATGCCCTGAGCAGTGTCATAAACTGTGAAAATACTGTGGAGTGCAAGACACTAGTTAATGCTATAAAGCGACACATGCTCTAATATTCCAAGGATTTAATGGGATTAATAGAGAATAAAACATTAACTCCCTCTTATGATGCTTTCGAACCCAAGGGCAAATTCTGGCGGGAGAGGACCCCGGATCTGCCACGGCGGAGGGTGAACTGCAGGCCGGCACAGCCAATCACGGCGATTTTATGCCCCCCGAAAAGAGTGGAACCCTGATAGGATCACATCTGTTCCAATCACACACTGGATAAAATCACTGCTTGCTAAAGTCCTAAATAACTAAAAATGTGGAACCCCACCGCATCCCATCTGCTGGTGCTGCAACTCGGAGGCGGCCCCGCTAGAAGATTTTCATATAATAACGTTCTGGCGTAAAAGAGGGAAGGGTTGGCATTTGTAAAAGAGGGGAGGGTTGGCAGATCGTGTCATCCGTTTTGTCTGCAGACGTCTACGACGGTTTGATGCCGATGTAGCGCTGTGAACTAGGATGTGTTTTTCTGACGGGCGTCGGCCGTCATTTTAAAGATGAAACCAAAACGGATGTGAAACCCTAAATGTCCAAGCCTTTGTCCGGGAATGTCAGGAATTTTCGTTGAGTTAGGCTATTGGCGTGGCATTAGAGATTACTTTTATAGGCAGCTGATCATATAACTAAGTTCGTGATATGTCCTAATAGAAACTTGAAAACGAGGTTGTTGTTTTTTTTGGCATTTTAGGTATTTGCAAATACATGAAGAAATTACATTCTGGACCAAATATGTGATGTAATGCCTAAGAGACACATGCTTTCTGCGTTCATATTTCATTCTCTTTGCCAGTGACCTATTTAACTCAATACTTCGACTTAAGTATTAAAATAGTTGTAAACTTAAGGGTACAGTTATTAGTAAAGAAAGAGAACTGATGAATTAAAAGAAAAAATTAAAGTAGATTTTATAAAGTTGGTAAGAGTAAATCATTTAAAATGTCTGTCAAAATATAGCGAACTGAAATTTTTGGTATATACTCTATCTTTTAGCCGTTGTAATACTTTAATTTTCTTAGGATACTATGTAAGTAGAGCATTTCAGATTTCTGTTTTAAGCAAGAATTTTTTTAAATGGTCACCATTTTATTGTAACCTTAGTATGTGCTAGGCACTGGACTAAATCAATATATAGTTTAATTTAATCCTCACACAAAAAAATCCTTGAATATGTAGTATTGTTATACCCATTTTACTGATGAGGAAACTGAGCCTTAGAAAGATAAACCAAGTTCCCAGGATTACATTTTCAGAATTAAAAGCTAGGAATGTCCGGTTGCAAAGCTCCTATTTGTAACTATGGTATTCTCATGCCTCAACAGGCATTCTCTTTGCATAGACTATCAGGAAATGAAGACTAATAAAATAAGGCATGCTAATTAATAACCATGGATGGGATTAATGCAAATACTTTAGTTGGATCATTTCTAAAAAAAAAAAAAAATCTACTTGCAATAAATATATTAACTTCCTCTTAGGGCTTTGGATTGGACACACGGTGTCCTGGGCAGGCTGATATTGTGTTCCCCTTTGAATCCATTTTCCGGATGAGTTGTGTGCTTCTTTTCATTGGACAAAAATAATTATTCAATTCATCAAAACTTGTCCTGGCTCCGGCTGCCAGCAATTTGAAGCTAAATTTGTTTAAATATTTATTCAACATGGATTCAGCTGGGGTGAGGGCCGCACCAGTGGAAGGCTGCTTTTTCATTCCCACTTGAGTGTGCTTTCTTCTTTGATAGACGAAATTAAAATCTGTCTATTAGGAAAGAAGTTGAGTGGAGAGCTCTGAGCTAATGGTGGCCATATTTCCAAATTATCCCATTGATGTTTTATTGAATGGGCTTTTAATGATTGACTTCATAATGATCAATTTTTTATCTGAAAAGATTCAAGAGAAAGTTGTAAAGGTCATTTAAACTATCGATTATGGTAGGGTCTCTCAACTTTATGCCTGTATTTAATCAGTCTTCTCTAATGCGGTACGGTTAAATTGCACTAACATAATTTCTTACAAACATAACTTCACCCACTAGAAAACAAGTTTATGTAAAAATATTTGAAGGCTTGTCAGCTTTGAAGCCATCAAAAGAAACAACTGGAAAAAAAATCACGTCTAAAGAAAGTTATGAAAGTTACAAATTTCAGAGGAATACAAGTAATAATTTCAAAATTTAAGTGGGATATTAATTTTCATGAAAAATTTTTATTAGAAGTATATCCTTGACTATCATAAGGCTAATATAATTATCTTAGAATTATAAACATAATCTGTTTCCTGTGGAAACTTTTCCAAAAAAAGACAGGAAATTTAAAGTAAAAGTAATTTTTTATACATACTATTTGGAATGTTTGAGTTAAAGACAATTTTTCAAAAACTGTGTTTGACAGAGGAATGTCTTCCTATATCTGGGGGAGAGTATACACTCTGAAAAGCAAGTTCACTGGTTTATTATTAATTAATCTTTTGTTTTTATTGAAAAGCATCTCTTTCTTAAGGCGTCTTTTCTTTTGGTCAATTATATCAGGTACTTAAAAACAGTTAGTTTCAAATATTTAAAGTAATTCAAGACTATCTTCACATATAAATTTACCCATGATGACTAATATATATTAACAATCACACATAAATAGACAATAAGAAAAGGTAAGTAATTTACTTATGAGCAGCATTCATAAAAAAAAAAAGAAGTGTGAGTTTTTCATTCAGTTTGAAAACTATTTTCCCTTTTTCTTTCAATAAACAGTATCTATTTCTTTCTCCTTATTGTTAGGAATAGCAAATGCAATTTTTCTAAATAGTGTTGATAATATACCATTAACAGAGTCATTCCGCAAATAAAACTACAAATAGTACGCAAACGGTGGCGGCCTGCTGGAAATGCTTTCATAGTTCAGCGTCCTGTTTGTTTCATTACCAGTGTAATTTGTAAGGATGATGTAGTAATGCAGCAGAATTAAAACAGGAAAGAAAAGTTGGCAACAGATTTCAATTCCCTAACCCTAAGAGTTGTTAAAGGCATTTTAATTTCCCAAAGCAAAAGATACAATGGTATGCAAGGTTCTTTTCTTAAGCCTAACCTTATTAAAAAATAAAAACAGCATTCAAGAAACCTATTCTCTATTTGGAGCGAGCGGAATTTATGTTAGTAACTCCAATTAACTCTAATGGGAGTTACATGAATAAATCTCAAAAGCACTGAGAGAGGAGTTTTGTGGTTACAGGGGATGCAGAGAGAAGAGGCCAGATATGATTTCGTATGAACTGCTGAGCTGTCATGTGAAAGACATCTGTGACAACTGGTTGAGAAAGCAGAAATGTATTTTAAATTCTGACACAAGGAATTTGTATGTCATCATAGAATCCAATATATGCAAAGCTATTAACCTCTGACTAAGATTTTTGAGGAAGTTTATATTTTTCTCTGATTCTAGTTTGAATTGAGGAATGGAACTCGATTTAAGAGATGATGAGTAATTACCCCTAAGTCTTAGTATCCTCTAGATTTTATAGAAAAGAAATAGCTTTGCTGACTTGTAAACATACCTAGTAGGTGTACTGATTAATAATGGCAGATTTTGTAATCAAAGAAAACACAATAATTTCAAGAGAAACATCAAAAGTGCTTTATTCAAAGTAATGTCCATCGCTAGCTACACATTTCCCCAACTTTCAGGTAATTTGTGGACACCATCCCAATAGAACTTTCCTTGTTTTGAGGCAGACCATTCAGAGACCCCATTTTCCACTTCTTCGCACGTTTTGAAATGCTGCTCAGAGAGTGCGTGTGTCATTGATTGGAAGTAGTTGTAATCTGAAGGAGCAAGGTCTGATGAATACAGCAGGTGGCTTAATACTTCCCAAGCAAGATCTTTTAACATGTCTTTAACTGGTTTCGAATGTGTGTGATGGTGCGTCATCATGAAGCAAAATTACTTTGCCTTGTCTTCTGGAGCATTCTGATTGTTTCACTATCAAAGCGTGGTTCAAATTGATTATTTGTTGGTGGTGGTGATCAGTATTAACGGTTTTAGAAGCTCATAATACACCACACCTTCCTGATCCCAACAACACAGAGCATTGTCTTCTTTCCAAAGCGATTTGGCCTTGCAGTGGACATGGATGGTTGACCTGGATCAACCCATGATTTTTGTGGATTTGGGATTCTCAGAATAAATCCACTTTTCATCGCCAGTCACAATTCGATGCAAAAAAGACTTTCTTTTGTGCCAATGAAGCAACATTTCACTGCTGACTTTTTGGTTTTCCATTTGTTTTTCATTCAGTTGATGTGGCACCCATTTTCCTTCCTTTAAAATCTCTCCCATTGCTTGTAATGATCAGAAATTGTTTGCTGAGCAAAGTGTAATCTTCCTGCAAGTTGTTTTTCAGTTGGACACACATCTTCATCTAATAATGTTTGTCATTGTTAGTCTTCAAACTTTTTCGATTGACCTGGATGTTCTTTGTCTTTCACATCAAAATCATCACTGTTAAAGCATGTAAGCCAGCGTTCACAAGTATCTTGAGATGGAGCATGTTCACTATGAGCTTCCTGAAGTATACAATAACTTTTTCTTCAAAATAAAGTAATGAATTAAAACTTCCCACAAATGCTCTTTTTTGGAGGCATGAAATACAACATTTTTAAGCATAAAAATATCTATGATGTTAATACCTTCAGCAAATTTGACATATGAAGTTTTGAAGCTTGCTGTCAATACAATAATAGCATATATATAAAATCGTATCTATATCAACTTATGTGTAACTCCATCTATGGAAAAAATCCACATTATTAACTGGTACACCTAGAATTTCTTAGGGTCTATTGTGATATATACTTTCTTTTTTTTTTCATTGAAAATATATTTTATATGTTTTTATTGATCTTAGAAAGGAAAAAAGAGGTAGAGAGAGAGAAACATCCATGATGAGAGAGAACCATTGATTGGCTGCCTCCAGTATGCCCCTCACTGGGGATCTAGCACTCAACCCAGACTCTGACCTAGAATCAAACCAGAGACTTCTTGGTGAATGGGACAGTGCTCAACCAACTGAGACACACTGGTCAGAGCTAAATTGAAAATACAGTGTTACCTCGAGATACGAGTTTAATTCGTTCCGTTACCTTGAGGCATGGGAAACTATGAGATGCTCAAGTCTCGGTAAACTGGTGGGTCCTGTGCAGCCGGCTGATCCGGGAGATGACTCCTATCTCAAATGTTGCTCGTATTTCAAAGCAAAAATCGCTCGCTTGCTCGACGGCTCGTATCTCAAAAATCTTGTATGTTAGGGCACTCTTATCTCGAGGTACCACTGTAATTTAAAAATTAATTCTCACAACAAACCTGTGAGATGTCTGTTATCATTTTACACATTTTAAATATTTTGGTGATTGGAGAGATTTTAAAGAACATGCCCAACTTGCTTGTGAGTTTTATAGATGCCTCTCCTTTTCCTTAGACCTCTAATCCTAGGGTCTGAGAAGCCTCACTACTCAGGGTCTATTTCAACATGTGCCTGGTTATGAATGGCAAAAAGTTTACATCCTTCATTATCTCAACTTGAGAGGTTGTCTTAGAAAGGTCAAAAACTAGTAATTTGAGGCGATTTAAATGAAAACTAAGTAAAGTATAAGATATATCAAAAGCTTCCAAAGTTTGAGGCACACTTCTTGAAAAAAGTAGTTTGCATGGTGGAGGCAAAGATGAAATCAGTCAGTGTGCCGAAATGGTGAGGATTTTGCCTCCGTTTTAAATGAGAGTCAACCAACTCTGCCTGCAACTGTAAAGGAAGAGAAAAAATTAAAAATATATATGACCTGCTAGAAACATATGGATTGAAGTCTGTATCTAAATGATGTTATAATTCAGGATTTTATAATAATTGCAGGTCCGTAGGAATAGACTTTTTAGAACATGTAGATCTACCCTTTCTTTTTATTTAAATTCTACATACAGACACAGGAACATACAGTGGTACCTCGAGATACGAGTGCCCTAACATACGAGTATTTTGAGATACGAGCCATCGAGAGAGTGATTTTTGCTTTGAAATACGAGCAACAGTTGAGATAGGAGTAATCCTGCGAATCGGCCGGCTGCACACGACCCACCAGTTTACCGCGACTCAAGTGTTTCATAGTTTCCCACGCCTCAAGGTTACAGAACGAATTAAACTCATATCTCGAGGTACCACTGTATTCCTAACACAGTGAGGGAGTTCCTTTGGGATGTTTTATGAAAGTTCATGGTACGGGTTAGGACAACTGAAAAAGGCTGTACCGAGACAGTGTCCAACTTCTGCTTCGATCTCAGGCCTGTCTCAACATGTGCTTATTTACAAATGGCAGTTCTTAAAACAGAAATTATAAGCCTGCACCCCGAATGATCTCAAATGTTTTGAGAAATTCTCTAATGATGATCGGAACAGTTTAATGCGAATGGAAAATATGAATGATAGCCAGACAATGTTAACGACTAGCTACTGAAATATTAACTGTCATTTACTCTATCTATATATCGGGGTGACATTTTCAAAGCTGGCTTTAAAGAAAATGACCACTGACTTCCAAACAAGGTGTTTGTTTTTGGATACTGTGCTAGAAACAACTAAAATACCCCCTCGTTTCTCCTCCCTCCGTTTCTGCCTCCCTCTCTCCCTCCTTCGCTTCTTTTCTTCTGACCTTCTTCCTTTATTCCCTCCCATCTTCCTTTCTCTCTTCAATCCTCCTTCTAAGATTGATGAAGCAGCTGGTATCAGATTCTATGCTACTTAATGCTCAGGATGATTTCTACAAATTTAACTTTTTCATAAAAATACAGTGGTACCTCGATATACGAGTTTAATTCGTTCCGTCACCTTGAGGTGTGGGAAACTATGAGACGCTCGAGTCGCGGTAAACTGGTGGGTCGTGTGCACCGGCCGAACTGCGCTATTACTCCTATCTCAAATGTTGCTCATATTTCAAAGCAAAAATCGCTCGACGGCTTGTATCTCAAAAATCTTGCATGTTAGGGCACTCGAGGTACCAGATTTAGGTCAAACAGATGCTATTATAAGGAACTAAATCAAAAGGGCTAGCCTCGCCAGTGTGGCTCAGTGGTTGAGCTTCGACCCATGAGTCAGGAAGTCAAGGTTCGATTCCTCATCAGGGCACATGCCCTAGTTCAGGCTTGATCCCCAGTAGGGGATGGGGGTGCAGGAGGCAGCCAATCAATGATTCTCTCTCATTGATGTTTCTCTCTCTCTCTCCCTCTCCCTTCCTCTTTGAAATCAATAAAAAACATTAAAATTTAAAAAGTGCTGCCCTTAAATAGGTTAATATGAATACTAATGCAAACTTTCATTTTAGCCTTAGTGTGATTCACATCGTCGTCAATTCCATTTCTTGAGGACAACCTCCTCCATTTGAACAGGTATTTGTTCTATGTAAACAAAGATTCAAAATCTTCCCGTCTTTTAACTAGGTAACTTTGTTTTATGTTCTAGTCATACTTCATAAATCCATTATAAGCCCATTAGGAAAAGCAATTATTTCCAGGCATCAACTAATTTACTAGACTTCCTTCTCCATGGATATGTGGTTTCTACTTGAGAACACCAATTTCCATAGCCAATCGGGTGGATTTCGTCTCTGCATCGCCGTTCCCCTCTGAGCTAAACTGAGAATGTTATCACCACAGATGTAGCTGCTGGCCAAGGAGAAGGTGAGGACTGGAGAGTCACAATCGCACGGGCGATTACAGGAGGCCAGGTCCCGGGCACGTCGCTCTGAGGCTCGTTCCCCCACAGGAGACTACAGCGAGCAGCTGTGCAGCTCAACGGAGCAACAGAAGGTGGACACGGGCACCCTTAGCCACTCTTCGCTAGCTAATAAAGGAGTAATGTGCAAATTGCCCATCAATCCAACACACAAGATGGCTGCCCCCAAGTGGTCAAAGATCCTGCCCCCATGTGGACACAAGATGGCTAGCAGGAAGTTGGGAGGGACCAGGCCTGCAGGGGAGGGCAGTTGGGAGGGACCAGGCTTGCAAGGGATGGCAGTTGTGGGTCATCAGGCCAGCAGGGGAGGGAAGTTAGAGGTAACCAGGCCTGAATGGGAGGGCAGTTAGGGAGCACCAGGCCTACAATGGAGGGCAATTAGGGGAAACTAGGCTGGAAAGGGAGCAGTTAGGCATCAATCAGGCTGGCAGGGTAGTGGTTAGGAGGTGATCAGGCTGGCAGGAAGAAGCAGTTAGGGGCAATCAGGAAGGTAGGCAAGAGAGCAGCTGGGAGCCAGCAGTCCTGGATTGTGAGAGGGATGTCCATCTGCCTGTTTAGTCGAACATCCCTTGAGGGGTTCCAGGTTGGAGAGAATTCAGGCTGGGCTGAGGTACACACTCCCCCATGCACGAATTTTGTGCACTGGACCTCTAGTATATAAATAAAAGCAGCATGTTTTATGCAAACTTTCTGAAAGGGTTTACAGAATCACCTTATTTGCTTACATACCAAAAATAACTGATTTACGCAAAATCTCAAGACTCTTGAGGGAAGAAAGGCTTCTCTCTACAGCCAGTAACTGTCTGATCACCTATGTATATGAATAACTAGTGTTTTAGAAATACATGGGTCACTATTTTTCTGATGAAACAAAAATTCCCTACTGTTCAAAAACTATTTTAATAAATTGTTTTCTCTTGTAGATTGCCATGTTATATATACTTGTTATATATTTATGTACTTAAAGGAGAATTTAAAGTAATTTTATCATGAAATCAATACATTGTTGGTAACTTTCCTTCAATTACTCTTGAAATATTGGAATTACATATAAATACGAATTTCTCAATTAGGTATCAACATAATAAGGGTTAAAATTGGTAAGTATGTACAAGTCTAAGAAAATGGTAGAATTCTAGAAAACATCTTTTTAGAATTTACATGTTCTATGTAAAGATAAATTTTAGGTTGCATAAAAATTATATAAATAATTATTAATGGTTCTTTTAGTATTTAATGATAACATCAAGTAGAAAAAGCTTCAAATTATTGTATTTCAAATATATGAATAGGTATATTAAATAAATCAGCAAATATTTACAGATGTAATTTGAAGTATAACAAAATATACCTTTAAACTTATTTGTGAACCTCAGAAACCATGCAAATTAATTGTTTCCAAATAAACCATCTGCAAGAGGGCAATTGTTTAAGCTGAGACTCAAACTCACCATAAAGTATTTTCTACTCATATAATTAGTAGCATTCAATAGGAAATAAAGATAAAACCTCCATATCCTGAAAATTATTATTTCTGTCCGATGAAATTGGATAACGCAAAGAAATGCCACCGAGTCACACCAATGAGTCACCCAGACAGTGACTGATCTAGAAGATAAAAATATCCAATAATCGCTATTTTGCATTTATGGTAAGTTAAGTGCTGCGTGAAGGACATTATGTCAGTTAATTTATACTTTAATAGGGTCCTGATTTGAAACCTCAGAAGTCTAAGTTCTCTGGGAGTTAAAATAACTCGGGCATCATAAAACGAGTGATTCAAACGCAGTCCTTTCTGAGCTCACAGCTCCCCTTTCAATCATCGTTACGTCCGTTTTCCAAGGAAGGGAGGGAGGGCTGCTGAGAGAAAGTCTTCACTGGGACCCCGTAGAGCTGGCATTTTCAGAAACTAAAAACAAACAAACAAAACAAACAAACAACAACAACAAAAAAACATGCCGGACAAGAGCTGGGAAGACGTATCGGATATGTATGCACACACACAGAGGGGCAGGCTTGGAGCAAAGTATTTCCTTTGGGGCAAGTGGGGGACACTGGCAGGTGGCCATCACCATGGTTACCTATGTCCTGGCCCTGACGGGACCAGTGGAAACCCATCTGTCAATCCTGGGCCTCGCCCATGGCACCTGCCACAGAGTCCTTCACACTCGCCTTCCTCTCCCACCTGCAGCTCAGAGACAGGAGCGGGAGGGGAGCCGGGACCTTGGAACCCTGGGTCCCTGGGGAGGCAAAGCCTGGGCCCCCAAACCATCACGCAGAAGCCTGCGCCTGAGCCAGGGCCATCCGCGCTGGGCGCTGGGAGAAGGAATCAGCTTCCTCAGGGTCAGCCACGGAGAGCTGGGGCGTTTTGTTTCCCTTCTGGAGCAATTTACTCCAAACCGAGCCCAGCGGAAAGGTCTCCTGGCGAAGATGCGCAGGAAGGACACGTCAGACCCTGTGGGCCAGCGATTCTCAACCTGTGTGTCGCGACCCCTTTGGGGGTCAAACGACCCTTTCACAGGGGTCGCCTTAGACTACTGGAAAACACCTATTTCCCATGGTCTTAGGAACCAACACACCGCTCCTCGGTGTAGCAAAGTGTAGCCATGTAGTTTACTGTTGTCCTAAGAAGACTGTTACCCATGCGACACCACGATTCAAGACAAAATTTCATTTATTTGTCATTAGAAATAAATATTTCACAATATACAATTACATATTGTTTTTGTGATTAATCACTATGCTTTATGTTCAATTTGTAACAATGAAAATACATCCTGCCTATCAGATATTTACATGACAGTTCATCACAGTAGCAGAATGACAGCGATGAAGTAGCAATGGAAATAATTTTATGGTTGGGGGTCACCACCACATAAGGAGCTGTCTTAAAGGGTCACGGCATTAGGAAGGTTGAGAACCACTGCTGTAGGCTGACTCTCCAATATCTGTGTCCCATGCTGTCCTCCCCGGGGTGGATCTGCTCCAGACTCAGGCTCTCTTTGAATTCGCGTGGACCCTGAGGCCCTTCTGGTCGGTGAGGTGAGACGTAAATCACGTTTTATGAGTATGTCCTTCCCTATTTCTCCATGTCATTTCTTTATTTTTTTTAAAGGAAAGAGATTTATTTTTTTAATATATTTTATTGATTTTTTTACAGAGAGGAAGGGAGAGGGACAAAGAGTTAGAAACATCGATGAGAGAGAGACATCGATCAGCCGCCTCCTGCATACCCTCTACTGGGCATGTGCCCACAACCAAGGTCCATGCCCTTGACCGGAATCGAACCTGGGACCCTTCAGTCTGCAGGCTGATGCTCTATCCACTGAGCCAAACCGGTTTCGGTTCCAAGTCATTTCTTTCTGTCTGAGAGCGGAGCTGACTCCTGGGATTTGTACCAAATCCCAGAAACCATTCCCTTACCGCCTCCTGCAAAAACGCAACCGAACAAGCCAGCAAACAAAAACCAAACCTCTCCTGTTGTTATTTAGATGTTTGGCTACCTGCAGCTGAAAACAATCTAACAACACAGAAAAGTAAGGTGGATACGAGAGGGGTGTTTGTGGATTTCCGAGACATTTTGGTGGTCATACAGGAGGGGTGTTCCTGCATCTGATGGACAGAGGCCCGCAATGCCGGGCAGCCCCCCACAAGCCAGGGCCGGCCAGGCACGCGCCCACAGAGCTGCAGCCGAGAAGCTGTGCAGGGTCGTGGAGAGCACCCCGGAAATTCCAAGGGGGTGCTGGGTTATTGGCTACAGGCACTCCTGTGCCACTGCGGGGGGATCTCAACAGGAGCATTGTGAAGGGGGAGGGAGGAGGAGGAAGAGGAGAAGGAGGAGGAAGAAGAGAAGGAGGGAGAGGAGGAGGAGGAGGAGGGGGGAGGAGGAGGAGGAGGAGGAGGAGGAAGAGGAGGAGGAGGAGGAGGAAGGGGAGGGGAAGGAGGAGGAGGGAAGTGTATTCTGGGATTTTATGCCGAGAAGGAGGCAGAAAGCAGGAGTCCAGCATCCAGAAGCCCAGCTCAGGGGCTGCTCAGGAGACCCTGCGTGTTGGTGGGGAGGAGACTCAAAGGAGGGGGCGAACTCCCCGCTTCCTAGGGCAGAGGGTGTGAAGTCAGAGGACAGACGCGGGTGAGGCACAGAACTGAAGCTAATGTTTCCCGGCCTGCACTGAGCTACGGATGCTGATCAAACATGTCCATGGAAAAGTTACCCGTTTATCCGTTTCCACTTTAATATCTGCAAACATACAAACCTCCCCAAACAGTGAAAGCATAACACCTGGATATAAGACTTTCTCTGCCACCTCCTCTCACAGTTGGACAGAAGTATTAGAGGGCCTTACACATGAAACGTGAGGTACCCATGATCTGAACAAGGATGTGATGTGTTTACGGCTTAAAGCCAAATGCAGACATGACTCTCCCCACTAAACAGCACTCCCTTTAGCCACATAGTTCAGAAAATGTGGTGCAAAGAAAAGGATGCAGTGTGGAGACTGAAGGGCATCAGAGTGGCCCAAAGAACCATCAAGGGATGGAGACGCCCTTTTTCTAGTTAAGAAGTTTTCCCAATAATATGTTTTCATTAAATGTGGGAATGAGGATAAAAATACAGAGTTCAAGACTGAAACTAGAAAGTGTTTTGTATGTTTTTTCAGTGAAGATGGGTATAAAACAAGATTTGTCTTGCGCGTGCGTACACACACACACAACACACACACACAAGTATCACAGAACCTAGAGGCAGAAGAAAATAAATAAAAATCAAGAATATTTTCAGCCGAAACCGGTTTAGCTCAGTGGATAGAGCGTTGGTCTGCGGATTGAAGGGTCCCAGGTTTGATTCTGGTCAAGGGCACAGCCCTCGTAGGAGGTGTGCAGGAAGCGGCTGATTGATGTTCCTCATCCATGTTTCTAACTATCCCTCTCCCTTCCTCCCTGTAAAATATCAATAAAATATATATATTTTTAAAAAGAATATTTTCAGCAGAAACCGGTTTGGCTCAGTGGATAAAGTGTCAGTTTGTGGACTGGGGGATCCCAGGTTTGATTCTGGTCAGGGGCATGTATCTTGGTTGCAGGCACGTCCCCCGTGGGGGGCGTGCAGGAGGCAGCTGGTCGATGTCTCTCTCTCATCAATGTTTCTAGCTCTCTATCCCTCCCCTCCCCCTTCCTCTCTGTAAAAAATCAATAAGAATATATTTTTAAAAAAGAATATTTTCATACACTCTGCTATGTGTTCCCATCTCATCCTGAGGCAGGAGGAAATAGAGGTTTATAAATACACTCAGTTAACAGTCTCTGCTGTATCTTTGTTATAAATAATTCACGGCTAACTAAATCTTATAAAAAATGCAGAGAGCTCTCACTCATGCAGCTTCAGACATGCTCCAGTCAACGCTGGAAGTTTCCATTGTTTACAAAAGTCCGTCGTTAAACAGTGCGCCCCAATATTACCACACAGCGATGCTCACCGTGGCTAAACTTTATGTGAACTGCGGAAACAGGAATGGTCATGAGCATATCATAAAACCGCGGTTTAGCACACTAACAGCCTCGTGAAACATGGTTGTGAAAATTTTACTCTTTTCAGAATGTGCCCTGTTTGTTCATAAAACTGCGTACTAACCTACCTGTCAGCATTTATATCATTTTTTACAAAGAAAAATGTAGTACATATTTTCAATGGGGGGATGCTTTCCAAAAAGGCATAAGTTAGGTCTTGTATTAAGACACAAGAAAGCTGGGACCGGTTTGGCTTAATGGGTAGAGCATTGGCCTGCAGACTGAAAGGTCCCAGGTTCAATGCCGGTCAAGGGCATGTACCTTAGTTGTGGGCACATCCCCAGTAGGAGGTGTGCAGGAGGCAGCTGATGGATGTCTCTCTCTCTCTCATCGATGTTTCTAACTCTCTACCCCTCTCTCTTCCTCTCTGTAAAAATCAATAAAAATATATATTAAAAAAAAAAAAAGACCCAATAGAAAGTCCACTCAGAAATTCCCTGGGGGTAATTCTATTGTCTAAACTACATATCAATGCCTCCTACCTAGTCTCCATGCTTTGAGTTTTGAGTTCACTGGATTACTTTGTTCTGTTTTGGTTTTTGTTACTGATGATGAGTAATAAACTCCAATAGATTTACAATATTTTAGAGAAAGTATTTTACCAAAGCTACCCTTTTCGAGGACAGAGTTTTATTGGGATTAAGTTGCTCCCCAACTACCCGCAAGCATCCTGCAAGTTAAATAGCTTGCTTCTCCCCAAATGAAAGACTGAACCAAAATAAGCAGGATGAACAACCTCCAACTGTGAGCTAATTAAAGACAATTCTCTTCCAAGGTTTCTTCTCTAGATGTCATTTGTGATTTTATTTTGTTTTCC
>PVJN01017107.1:0-41171 GCA_004026805.1 Lasiurus borealis
CCCGTCCGCCTCACCTCGGCCCGCGGCGGCTCGGGGCCCTGCGCGGCCATGGGCTGCGGCTGCAGCTGCTGGGCGGGCGCCGGCGGCTCCTGGTTGCGGAGGCTGTCTTCGTCCGGGACGGCCCGGACCCCGGCCGGGGCCCACAGCAGCGGGAGGAGCAGGAGCAGGAGCGGGAGGAGCGGGAGCAGCCGGCGCGCGGAGGCGCGGCCGCTCCCCCGGGCCGCCGCCATCCCGCCCGCCGAGACGGCCGCCGCGGGAGGAAGTGTGGGCGACGGGAAGCCGCGACCCCGACCCCCTCCGCGGCGCCGCCCCGCAGGCCTCGCCGCCGCCGCCGCCGCCGCCGCCGCCTAGGGAGGGCCCGGCACCATGCGGGAGGTGGCGGTGGCGTCCACGGCCGCCCGGTCGCGCTCCCCTCTCCCGCGATGGCCACACGGACTCCGCCAACTGTCTCCGGGCGCCCCGCCGGCCCCGATTCCTCCGGGCCCCGCCCCCGCCCGTGACGGCCTCCCATTGGCCTGGCGTCCGCCTCGGCGTCGTGACGTCGCCAGGCAGGTTGAGGTGCGGCTCGCGCGCTCTTCCCATTGGACCCGGCGCCGCCGGCAGGTACCTTGGCCACGTTCCTCTCCTCTCGGCGCATCCTCCTCGCGCCCCACCCCGTGACCCCCTGCCTGCCCCGCTCGGTGCCCACCGACCCGGCGCCGCGCGGCTGGTTGCCTCCGCCCCCTCCCGAGTCTGCTGCCGGCCTTCCTCTCTCTGCACCTTTCCTGGGCGTCACCCCAGCCCCAGCGCCCTATGGTTACGTGGCACACGCCGCCGGGGAGAACCGGCACACCTGGCCCGGTTCCGCACTCACCGCCGCACCGATTCCCGGGGTCGCCTCCGACTTGGCGAGCAGCGGAGGACCAGGTTCTCCGAGGGCCAGGAAGCGACTATTCAAACAAACCTCTGAGGCAGGACCTCGTCTGGAGCAGACGAAAAATTCCCAGCCCTGTTTGTTAGATACTATGTGTTTGCCACCAATCACACCTTGCAGACCCCAAACATCCATCGAACGTTGCCCTGGTCCTGCAGCGCCTTTGCGTTTTTTGGAGCTTTCGTGTTGCACCTGTATTTTAGACTGGCCTCTTAAAAATGTTTGGCTTTTGAAAGGAGTTGTTTTGGGATGTTTGAAGGATGGAGATTAAGGAGGGCACGAGTAGGAAACAGGAAAGGATGGTAGATTGGGCTAGAGAATTTTTTTAAAAAATATTTTATACTTTTAAAAAAGTGGATAAGAAGTTTCACTGAGATAGTGCTAACCGTGTGCCAGGCACTCTTTCTTCTAAATACTTGACATATATTAAACCGGTACTCTGTGAAGAAGCGAGGAAGCTTATCACTAAACGCTGGGGCAAGAAATGAGTCCACCAAAACTGTGGCAAAATGGACAAAGGTACTTTGAATTCACTGAAGAACCATGTTTTGGGGTTTTGTTTTTTGTTTTTTGTTTTGTTTTTTTTGCGTGTGTGTGTGTGTGTGTGTGTTGCAGTTTAGTAAACTTTTCCATGCTGTTCTTCCATCTGTAATGTACTTCCTCCATTCTATCACTGTAAACTACTGATTCTTCCAAAACCTGTTCAGGCCCATACCTTTTCTTGCAGAATTCATCACTCCTTGCTTCCTGCTACTTGTAGCATATGCATACGTCTGTTACTCTGAAAGTAACCAGGATTCCTCTTACACAGTTTGGGGGACAACTGTCGTGCCTCCCAGTTCATCTCTAGAGTGCAAATGTTTGAGCCCTCGCAGACCAGTAATAGGAAACCCCAAGTCCAGACTCTCCTCCCTCCCACTCCTCTGTGCATACAGGATTCACTGAGTTTAAGAGGTGCCTGAAAGAGAATCTAGTAGGTCAGTCTCATGGCAGAGGCAGAAGGGTAAATGCGGCAAAATGGGCCATGTGTCCCTGATTCCTGGAAGATGCTTGGCATATTTTTCTGCGGATGGTCCACCCCCACCCCAGAGTTCTCCAACAGGAAGTGCTCCTGGCCAAATTCCCAGTCACCTCAGCAGAGGAGGCAACAAGGACTTAGGGTTATAGAGAAAGAGTTGGAGGGAGGACAGTCTGGACCTTAGGGTTTTCTATTACTGGTCTGTGAGGGCCCACACATTTGCCCTCGAGAGATGAACTGGGAGGCACGACAGCTGTACCCCAAACTGCATAAGAGGCATCCTGGTTACTTCCACAATAATAGGCTGCCTGTGCACTGGCCAGCTGTGTGAGGTGGCTCAGGGAAAAGGTAGCAAGGCTGCTTAACAGAACATGTAAACAGATAAAGCATTGTACCCGTGGGGAACCTGCCCAGTGCCGTCAGTGCAAGGTCAAAAGTGGAGTCTTTCCGGTCTGTCCCCAGGTCACCCTGATCCAAGGGCCCTCAGGTGCTGCCAGTCTAGGCTGCAGGTGTCAGATTCCAAAGTGATCAGCTCTTTCTGTGCTCAGCAGTGCTAAACCAGGGCTGGTTCTAGCTTTCACTATTTTGAGGATTTAAAGCCATTATTATTCTATTCCTCCCTGGTAACTAATTCCTTTTAAGAAACAAAACAACAGCCCTGGCTGGTTTGGCTCAGTGGGTAGAGAATCGGCTCAAGGACTGAGGTTCAGCCGGAGTTCGATTCCTGTCAGGGCCCTTGGTTGCTGGCTGCATGCAGAAGGCAACACAATCAACGTGTCTCTTGCTGTCTCGTCCCCTCCCTTCTACTCTCTCTAAAAATCAATGGGAAAATGGCTTTAGGTGAGGGTTAACAAAAACAAACAAAAAACAACAACAACAAAACACCAAAAACAAAATCATAGGCATGTCCTGATACCTTTCTTGGTGAACAATTTGAGCTACTTACTTGCCACCCACCCAATAAGGTTATGGAAGGCTCTACAATTCCAAGATGATTGTTTTTTTGTCCTGGCCTACATAGATGTATAGTCTCACTAAAATGTAACCACTTGCAGGCACCCTTCAGGTAAGAAACCCTACTACATATGCATTACATTGTATTTTAATGTTTATTATTCCTACCTCTTGACCGAGTCTTAAGCTTTTAGGTGGTAAGATTATGTCTTTTATCTTTATATCCCTAGCACTTAGATTTCCTAACATGGTAATAGTGATAGACATCATTGCAGTAGGAATAGCAGCAGGCACTCTTTACTGACTGCCTGTCCTGATCCAGAGAGTGCACCCAATGCATTACTTGAATGATCTCACAAGGTAGGTACTATTATCCTCATCTTTACAAATGAGAAATTTGAGACTTAGATCAGGTGAGTTCCCCCCAAATCATAGAACTATTAAGTAGCAGAACTGTGCTTGATATCTGTTTGTTAAACTTAACTGTGCCCTACGTACTGAAATCCAATTATTTAAACCCAGCCAATGAATGGTGAATGTTTTCATTCCCTAGTAGAGGAGAAGGCCCTGTCTCTGCTTCCTGAGTCCATGAGGAGAACGGCTTTCTGTCCTCTCTTGGAGCCTTAACCATTTTACCTCTGATGATGTAAGGCGAAGCTGGGTGGAGTAACTGAGCATACTACGCTCAGCTATGCCCCCTATTTCCTTTCAGGAGGTGCAGTCCACAGGCAAAAACCGCCTCTGCTCTCCTTGGGGGCTGCCTGCTTCCAGCCCAGGGCAGCTTGCTTTTTTGATTTTTAGTAAAATACAACTGAAGTTTTTCCTTCCAACATGGCTTCCTTTCTCACTGTTTTCTTCCCCAACTTCTCAGAAGGAGAAAAGAGGCAAGCTATTTCCTGAGCTTTCTTAAGAGAGCTCTCCCTGCACCTCTCTTCCCCTCTCCTCTCCCCCTCTCCCCCCAATCATCAAAAGGTGGACTGAAGCTTTTCACTTTACACAGTCCACAGAGTAAGGGCTGGTTAAAGAAGCCAGGACAGGGATGATGAGAATGGAGAGGGGGAAGCAGAAACCAGAAACTTCATATACTAAGAGTCAACTGAAGGTCATACATAATTAAGGAGAAGGCACTTGGCAAATTGAAATGTATGTTAATGACAAATAGCATCTTACAACCTGCTTGACCTTCTCAACTCTTAAAGCACTTCCGCTATGTGCACCGAAGCATGCCGTTACCCATAGGCACAGCAAAACCCTTAGATGTGGGCACCTGGCCCCTTGGAGGGTAGCTCTGCTGGTCCAGGGGAAAGAGGGAATCTGCCCTTTCAGGCCCTTTCTTGGACTTTTCTGGGCATCTACAGTGGGAAGAAAATTCAAAAAGGAATGCTAAATCTGTGCTCCCAAGAATTCTCATTTGTCCAACTATTTGCTTGCCATTTCCATCTGGATGTCTCACAGGCATTTCAAACAAAGCCTGGGCAAAATAGGTCTCTGATTCCCCTCCAAAAACTGGTTCCTTCCTCAGGCTTCCCATCTCAGTGAATGGAACTAGCACCCTATTGGATTCCTCTTATTTTCTCCTACCCCACATCCAATCCACCAGCAGGTTCTGTTGGCTCAACCTCTAAGATAGACCCTGAATCTGCTCATCTCTCTCTCTCTCTGCTGTTACCACCATATCCAAGCAAGGTGTCATCTCTCACCTGGACTATTAAAATAGACTCCTAAATGTCCTCCTTGCTTCCACTCTTCCCAGTCTATAATCTATCCAACAGCCAGTGTGAGCTTTCAAAATTAAAGTAAATCATTTTATTCTCCTGCTTAACATTATCTAATGGCTTCTAAAAGCCCTTAGAATAAAGTCCAAAGTCCCCCTATCTCTGAAATAAAATTCTGTATGACCTAACCTCCATCTTATGTGTGACTTCATCTCTTGGTTTTCTCTATCTCACGTGCCAGGCCCAAGGAAGCTTGTTTCCTCAGACCTTTGTACTTTCTGTTCCGTGTGTAAATGTACCATAGCTTTTTTATCTACTCATCTACAGATGGACACTTGGACTATTGTAAATAATGCTTCAATGAACATAAGGGTGCACATATTCTTTTGAATTAGAGTTTCAGGTTTCTTTGGATAGATTCCCAGAAATAGAATTGCTGGGTCATAAGGCAGTTCCACTTTTAATATTTTCAGGTAATACCATACTGCTTTCCCAGTGCTACACCAATCTGCATTCCCACTAATAGTGCACGAAGGTTCCCTTTTCTCCACATCCTTGCCAACACTTGATGTTTGTTGATTTATTGATTGTAGCCATTCTAACAGGTGTGAGGTGATGTCTCATTGTGATTTTAATTTGCATTTCTCTAATCATTAATGATGCTGAGCATCTTTTCATATATCCACTAGAGGCCTGGTACATGAGACTTGTGCACTTGGCAGAGGTGGTGGCGGGGAGGTCTCTCAGCCCAGCCTGTGCCCTCTTGCAGTCTGAGACTTCCCTAGGGATGTCTGACTGATGCCTTAGAGAGTGGGCCTAAGCTGTCAGTAGGACATTTTTAGTGCTGCTACAGAAATGGGAGAGGCTTCCACCACCGCCACTGTGCTTGCCAGTCATAAACCTGGCTTCTGGGCTTCTGGCTGAGCAGCGCGCCCCCTGTGGGAGCGCACTGACCACCAGGGAGTAGCTCCTGCATTGAGCATCTGCCCCGTAGTGGTCAGTGCACATCATAGCTACTGGTCATTCTGCTGTTCAGTCGATTTGCATATTATCCTTTTATTATATAGAATTGGCCATCTGTATGTCCTCGTTAGAGAAGTTTCATAGAAACAGACAACAGTATGTTAATTATAAGAGTGAAAGGGGATTGGGGGTTAGAAGAAGTAAAGGGATGATAAATGGTGATGGCAGGAAACTAGACTGGAGGTGGTGAACATACAATACTGTTACAGAAAACCAGAGAAGAACTAAACAACACTTAGATGGAGTTACATTTATTACACATAGGCCAGGAGGAAAAACTCAAATTCTGGACCCCAACATGGAGAAACTTTCCCCTATTTATATGTTTTTTACTTTCTTCGTCTCCCAAATATGGGGTGTTTTCAGTCCCCTTTGCAAGTTCTTAAAGAGCTCCTATGTGCTGGGGCCTTGAGACCTCAACCAAAGGTTTGGCCTGGTGCCAGCACTGATAACTTCGTCCAGGGAAGGTTTAATGGCTCTCTGAAGTGGGAATAGTCTTATTTTCCTTATTTAAGCAAGCAAGCATTTACAGAAGCCAAATAGCAGGGTTAAAATTTCAAACAGCAATTTTTATATAAGATGGATGCTTCAATACAGTTTGTAGATGATGGATTCTTCAATATAGTTTGCAGATGAATTTTATACCTGAAGCCTATATAATTTTATTAACCAATGTGACACAAAAAAATTCAATTAAAAAAAGAAAGACAAAGATGAATCTAGACATAGAGATAGTCTGGCTCAAACACACAGGTTTCAGATCTTGCCATACCTTCCCCTTTAGGGTCAGCCCCTTTCCACATACAAACCTTCCTTCCAAAAAGCCTGAACAGCTTGGAAAGGTTTTCTTTTACTTTTTTTAAAATATGTTTTTATTAATTTTAGAGAGGAAGGAAGAGTAAGAGGGAGAAAAAATCTATGAGAGAGAGAAATATTGATCGGCTGGAACCCACAACCTGGGCATGTATCTTGATTGGGAATCGAATGGATGACCTATCATGTACAGACAACGCCCAACCACTGGAGCCACTCTGTCCAGGGCTGGAAGGGTTTTTTACACTTTTGTCATTTAGCTAATTCTGAGATATAGAGTTCATTTTACTTTTTGCTTGCATCCTAGTGAGTTCATTCATAGCCAAAGACAAGAATTGGTCTTTAACTCACCAAGAATCCTTCAACTCAGAATATGTCTCCTCCTCAAATGATTGCAGGTCCACTTAGGTGTGAGAGCCACAGAGGCCCCAACTTCCATCCTCTAAGCCCCTCTCCCAGATGAAAGGAAATCCTCTTAGGCTAGTCTCTCTATTATCAAATCAGTGCAAGAAATGTGGTGATGTGATTTAGGACAGAGAGCTGTTTGGAAATTGGGAGGGAGTGGTGCTCTTTCACTAAAGCAAGGCTTGAGTATTAGTGAGGAATTGGGTCAAAATTATGTGGACTAGAGGAATACAAATTCATTAAAAGAGATGAAGGTCTTTAAAATGGAAAAGAGTTTAGAGATAGAAAAGGCAATATCAGGGAAAGGGGGCCCATGAAGGATGAAGTCATACATTCACAAAGGATAGAGGAATGTTACAAGATAAGGGGAAGGGGGTCACTGGGTGGGCTTTGAACTTTGAAACGGATATCCTGCAGGAGAGTGACCAATTAGGAGAGGACAGGGGACATAAATTAAGGGAGGGTCCAATTAGAAAGGGTCATGAAGAGACAAAGAACAGCCAGCCTTTATAAACCCATAGAAAAAGAAACTCAGAAACTGAACTGATTTTTTCCCATTAGAGAGAGAGCAAGTTTTTCCCATTTGCTCCCCCCTTTTCCCTAGGGGAAGTTTGTGTACGCTTGTAATAAACTTCCACATTTTTATTTAAAATCTTTTAGTCCTTAAATTTTATTCTTCAAACTTCGTGGGACAAGAACTCACAATAAGGAGAGTCTGCTTGCCCCAAACTCCGCATGACAAAATGAGAAAAGTTGCAGCTCTGGTGTGGGAGACCCTCTGTTTGCCTTGGGAGTAGAGCTTCCCCGCCATGAAAGGTCTGTGGACACAGATCTGCCCTCCCTCTTCCCACAGGCAGGCCTGTGACTGACGTGGCATCTCAAAGGGTAGAGGAACAGCCCTGCTGCCACCAGCATCAGAAACATCTTTCTTAGTGGACTACACCAGTTTGGGGATACCCTTGCTGAAAATGATGCAGAGAGATTTTTCCCATTCTTCCCCATTCCCCCCAGCCTAAGAGAAACAGCCTAAGGAGGACAGAATAAATTTGTACAAGGGCCTATTGCACTGTTTATAGACATAACAACCCAGCATCCATGTCAGGGATGGAAGCTCGAATGCCTCTAGGAATTTCAATAAAGAAAATAACCCAATCTAAAGCACGAAAAAGTTGAGGGTTCTTCAGGGCAAAGGAGCAGAGGTGGGGTTGCACACCACTGGGGCCATCTGAAGGTCTCTGCCCAGGATGAGGATAGATGGGAAGCAGGGTGCAGCTCTCTGGGGCTCTGAACAGCAGGTGGGGTGGGGAGTTTCCTATGTTCTGCAGAAAAGTGGTCCATCCTGAGCAGGGCAAGGCCTCTGCCATCCCGGAGAAGCCAAGAGCCTCTGAGGAGCTGGAGAATGGAACTGGGCAGCTAATATCCCATTCTTCCAAAAAGGGGCCCAGAGAGCTGGTGCTGGGCAGACAGGTGTATGAGGTGGGCCGATTCGTGGCAGGGCTACTCCAGGGGCTTCCTGCAGCTGGCAGAGCACTGGGGTAGTACACATATCCCTCCCACCTGACACGGCTGATGGTGCTCACCCCCAGAGGAATCTCTCCCATCTTGGCAAGGGGTGGGATGAAGATAGGTATGAAAGTCCCTAGGCCTGCTCCCAAACAAAAAGTTTTTTTTATGAAGGATTGACCATCATGATGATGTGGTGGTGGCTTAGGAAGGGAGAAGGGGGCCATAGCTAGTGTGGGCAGGCAGGAGAAAATGAGGCTGATATATGAGGCCAGTTCCCTGAGCCCAGAGTGGGGGAGACCAATGTGCTCCCCCACAGGCCTGGCCAACACCAGGCAGATGCCTTCAAATATCTTCTCCTGGGGAACTTCTGGGGGAGGGACTGGAGAGAGAAGAGAAAGGGGTGGCAGGAGCGGGGCTCCAGGAAGTGGGAGGGGATTTTTCTGAATGGGTACTCAATTCCAGTGGGGGAGGCTCAGAAGAGGGGAGCCACCATGCAGCCCCAATAGGGGGCAGTCTTTACAGACCTAAACTTGAGATTAGAGTAGTAGAGGCCTTTCCTGGGGGGGGGGGGTGCGGGGGGGGGCCACCTGGGGTTTCAGGAAAAAGAAGAAAAGCTGTCCATTACCCTTCCCCTGCCATGAACTAGGCAAGGCACTGGGTCTGCCACCCCATCCCCAGCATCTGCACTCCTTCCGTTTCTCCCTGGTACCCCAGCCCCAGCTGCAGTGTGCTCTCCAAGTTTACCAGACACTCTAAACTGTCAAGGAAGAAACTGCCCCAGCTGCAGTGTGCTCTCCAAGTTTACCAGACACTCTAAACTGTCAAGGAAGAAACGAGATCTGAAGTTTATGTGAATTTTCCTAATTTTAAACTTAGGACTACATTTCACTAAATGTAACAGAAAATCCCAAACAGCATCCAGCATACATTTGATAAGATATTTTTTCTTTCAAGAGAGGCATTTTCAGAAGAAATCAAGCATCCAGGTTCCTTCCAGCTCTCTGTTCTATCATTCTTAGGGTGTGGCCTTTATCTTCATGACTCAGTAAGGCTGTGAGAGCTCTAAGAGCCTGTTCCAGGCAGGACTGGCTGAAAAAAGAACACAGAAACGGGTACATGTCTTTTAAGGAAACGTCCACAAAACATACCTGTTTATTTCATACTAGAGGCCCGGTGCATGAATTCTACATGGGTGTGGTCCAGCTGACCCACCCCAATGGGGGCCCATCAGGCCAGGCTGGTGAGGGGGAAGAGTCCCAGGCAATTGGCCAGCCAGCCCCCCTCCCACCCCAATTGGGTGGGGAGGTCATCGGGAGTGGGGCCAGCCATGGGGAGGGACCTCGGGTGGTTGGCCAGCCAGCCCCACCCCCAATCAGGGTGTTGGGGCTGATCAAGGCCAGATCAGGCTGGTTGGCTGCCATAGTGCCACTGGTTGTTCTGGTTGGACTGATTCCGGTTGCTGGACTTTTATACATATACATTAGCTACAACTTATCTGCATGGCCACAGCTAACTGCTGTGACATTTTCTACTTCCCTTGCAGGATGTGTGTGTGCATGTTTGTATTTGCGTGTGTGTGCATATATACATATGTGCATATATAAGTATATATGTGTGTATATATATATTGAATTATTTTAAGGAATTGGCTCAGGTGATTGTTAGGGCTGATAAGTCTATTTCAAGGTAGGCCAGCAGGCTAGAAACTCAGGCAATATTTTTATATTACAGTTTTGAATAAGAATTCTTTCTTCCTCAGGAAATCTCAGATTTTGTTCTCAAGACCTTCAACTTATTGGATGAAGCCCACCAAAATTATTGAGGGTAATCTCCTTCCTTCCTTCCTTTCCTTTTCTTTCTTCCTTTCTTTCTTTCTTCCTTCCTTCCTTTCTTTCTTTCTTTCTTTCTTTCTCTCTTTCTTCCTTTCTTTCTTTACTTCTTTCTTTCTTTAATATATTTTATTGATTTTTTTACAGAGAGGAAGGGAGAGGGATAGAGAGTTAGAAACCTCAATGAGAGAGAAACATCAATCAACTGCCTCCTGCCATCCCAGTAGGAGATGTGCCCGAAACCAAGGTACATGCCCTTGACCAGAATCAAACCTGGGACCTTTCAGTCCACAGGCAGATGCTCTATCCACTGAGCCAAACTGGTTTTGGCGAGGGTAAATCTCCTTTAAAGTAAACTGATCATAGATGTTAATCACATCTATAAATATCTTCACAGCAACATCTAGATTAGTATTTGAACTAATAAGCATCATAGCTTAGCAAAATTGACATATCAAGTTAACTATCACAGTCACTATTTCAAAATTCTATAAAACTGTGCTGGTAAAACACCTACCCAAGTTGGGTCTGGCCTGCTGTCTGCCAGTTTGCTATTCTTTCTCTATGTGCTGGACTAAGGAGCTTGGTCCTTTCCAGATGTGTGTGTGTGTGTGTGTGTGTGTGTGTGTGTGTGTGTGTGTGAGATATGCCATTGAGTCAGCTCTGACTCCTTGCAACCATGTGAATGAGTGATGTCCACAATGTCCTCTCCTTAACAATCTTACCCAGCTCCTCTAAAATCATGCCTATGGCCTCTTTTATGGAGCCAATCCTTCTCATATTCTGCATTCCTCTTTCCCTGCTGCCTTCTATTTCCCCTGCATTATTGTCTTTTTCAAAGAACCCTGCCTTCTCTTCATGTGCCCAAAGTAGGATAGCTTCACTTTTGTCATTTTTGCCTTCAGTGATGTTTTAGGCTTAACTTCATCTTTTTAAAAATATATTTTTATTAATTTCAGAGAGGCAGGGAGAGGGAGAGAGAGAGAAACATCAATGATGAGAGGGAATCATTAATTGGCTGCCTCCTGCACACCTCATACTGGGAATGAAGCCTGCAACCTGGACATGTGCCCTTGACCAGAATCAAACCCTAGACCCTTCAGTCTGTAGGCCAAACGCTCTATCCACTGAGCTAAACCAGCTATGATGCTTGACTTGAGCTCTCTTCCAACAACATACTTGACATGAACCAATTTGTTTCCTATCAGTCTTCTTTGCTGTCCAACTTTCACATGCATACATAGTTATTTACGGATCTACAATATAAGAATACCCTAACCGTACACCCTCCATACAACTGGAATCACATGTGCATGGGGACAATAGGCTTCAGTAAACATGCCACAACCCACTCCTCCTGGGATACTGCTAGTCATATTTTTCACTTTTTATACTTAACTACTGTTACTGATAAACAAGACACTTTTCTCTTTGACCCTGTTCTAACTCATGGAGTTATTTTCACTTTAAAACCCAAACTCTGGATCTGGGTAGTGATACAGAGAGACACAGGCAGGAGGACTGGTTGGGAAGGGAGGGAGCTGGAGCTAATAAAAATACTCATGCCAGCCTATAATCCCCAGTCATTTCATTCTGTTCACCCAGCACCACCAAGACAGAGCAATGCCTTTCTACTCTCTCCTCATTCAGTTCCTCTTCTTCACTTGTTTTTCTCTTTCAATGTTAAATTACATACAGGCAGCCTAGAAGATGGAAACATGTTGCTAAAAATGTCACTGATTTATAAGAGGGCTTTATATATTATGGATATATATTTTTTTCATTCTATTCTTACATGTATTGCAGTTGTTTTTCCTAATTTTAAAAACATTGTTTGGGATGTCTTTCACTGTAATGCTGTACATGTTTGTAACTTTTCTCCATCTATTGTAATAATATTAGTATTAGAAATGTGGTTAACATGGGCTCATTAAAAGCACTGACACAAAATTGTATCACTTAGAAATCCATACTTACCTTAAGTCAGGAAGATAGAACTAAAATTATTTTCACATAAATATGCATCTTCTTTATGTGTCTCAAGTCCTGCAATATATTAGTTTTACATAATCATCATCATACAAAAATAAAAACAATTTTTAATTAAGTGAATTTCTTTTAGCCTATGGGAAGCAAATTGGGCTTAAGTGCTTTCCTTTGATGTTTCATTTTCAAATGTCAGTCATCTCTGTTGTGATCCTGTTTCTGCGCAAAGTTTGTTGGGAGTTGGCAGTTCTGAAGGAACTAAGAATAGAACAGGGTCCATATTGCGGTGCTGTTTCTTTGGAAAAATAACTTTCCGTACTTGAAAATCACAGAATGCTGACAGTCTGACAGGCTTACTGCTTATAAGATACTTGAGTTTGACCCTCATTTGAATTGCTGTTAATTCCTATTAAACTCGTTCTTTGGATGGCAAAAACCATAATTTTAATGGAGATGCCAGCCCAGTGGATGCATGGTCCCCAAAATGCATTTTTTTTGTAACACCCATTTTGGATCACATACAGATTTTTCCTTATGCCAAATTCTGCACTCTAGCCCATATTATTACATTGTTTTCACATAGATTAAATGCCTACTGGTTATATATTTTTGTATGGAACACACCAAGAACATACACTTTCTTGCTCTTTTTTACTTTTTTAAAAAAATATTTTTTTATTGATTTCAGACAGGAAGGGAGAGAGAGAGAGAGAGAGAGAGAGAGAGAGAGAAGCATCAATAATAAGAATCATTGATTGGCTGCCTTCTGAATGCCCTCTACTGAGGATCAAGCCCACAGCCCAGGTATTTAACCTTGACTGGAATTGAACACAAGACCCTTTAGCCCACAGTCCAGTGCTATATCTACTGAGCCAAATCAGCTAGGGCCCTTTTCTACACTTGTTAAGCATTCATAACCATGAACTACTGTCTTCCATAATACCTCAGGATAGAAATTTGTCAATACTCTTACCTGTGGGTCAGGTTGGCTACATAATTTGCTGGGCCCAGTACAAAATGAAGATGTTTATAAAGCAGGAAAAAAAAAGTGCAGTGAGAGGTACCAATGTAATAGGGATAATAGTAATACATGAGTAATTCAATGAACTTAAAAATTGCAAAAATGATATTTTTGCTGTTACTTCTACATGATACAATAGACAATAATAGTTTATTAATGTGATATCTTGCTTGATTGATTATGAAAATTTTCTAGCTTACTAGTCTGAAAGTTTATCAAGATTTATTATTTTATTTTATTTTAATTTTCAATATATCAGAAATTCATTTCATGCAGTTTCTTTTTCAGGAGATATGACTGAAAGCTACATCAGTTATTCATGGCAAATGTACAATCACAAATAAATTTAGATCATTTTCATTTTGAAAAGAATCTGCTGATGCAATTATTAGGAATCTTTACAGGCTGTGATAACACTAAGATCAATTTCTAATACATTATTTTGAAATACAAATTTTAGTACTTTAATTTTTCTAAACAGATTTAATTCTTTATATGAATTGATTTTATGTAAATCTGAATTTATTTTTAGGTATAAATTTATACAATTGTATTTTAGTGTTTCCTCAGTCCACAGAAAGTGGCTTCATGATTTGGATATAATTCAAAAGGCCTTGTTTATACCTTCTGTCATTGTATCTTCAATTACAAAGGAAAACAATTTTTTAAAATTTTTAATGTTTTTAGTTGATTTTTAGAGAGAGAAAAAGGAGATAGGGGGTCGGGAGAGGGAGAGAGGGAAAGGAGGAAGGGAAGGAGGGAGGGAGGGAGGGAGAGAGAGAGAGAGAGACATGAGACAGAGAGAGAGAGAGAGATATTAGAGTGAGGGAGAAATATCCATCATTGTCTCCTGTACACACACCAACCAGGGATCGAACACTCTACCTGTGTAGGTGCCTTGCCTGGGAATCGAAGTGGCAATCATTTAGTGCACAGGATGACGCTCAACCAACTGTGCCACACCAGCCAGAGTGGGAAAACAATTTTAATTATCTTCCTCATTAACAACAACAAAAAATTGGTTAATTAAAACCTTTATATGAAAATAGTGTTATTTTCTATAGAATGTGATAATCTTTACATTTGGTTCTATTTTTACAACTGTGGTTATTTGTGTTGCAAGTGTTCAAAACTAGAGATCCTAAATCTTTTAAGAAAATTCTAATAATTCCTTGAAATGTTTTATTGTCATGCTCATATTTACATTCTTATTTGGTACTAATTTACCTATAAAGTTTGCTGCCTGAGTGCCAGCAGTTACTGGCCCCATCAGATTGGAGATGACACAGGGATTGATTGACAAGCTGGCCCACCACTAAGGGGCTGAGCGTCCTGTCTCTGGAGCCAGAACTGCCATGGCTGCTGCCTCTGCTTCTACTGCTGCCATCACCATCACCATCACCATCACCATCACCATCACCATCACCATCACCGTCACCATCACCATCACCACAGCAATGTGGTCCAGGCGCCTGCCCAGCAGCACCCTGAACTGCTCTGAGTCATGTGCAGGTATCTGGGAACCTTACTGCCCAAGCCCTCTGCACACATGCAGGCGGTACCTCTCTGTTGTGTTCCCACAGCTCACATGCATGTTCCAGGTCTCACAAGACTTCACTTACCAAACACAAATTCAAAAATAAAATGATTGAGATTTTCCAGGACAGCAACAGCATGGGATTAAATCAAGCACGGAGCCCTTCTGAGTGGGGCCCTGTGCAAGGGCAGAGGTTACATGCGCATGAAGCTGGCCCTGCGGGTGGTCCTACAATCTATCAAGCATCAGGATTAGAGCTGTATGTAGATAACATGAGGGGGTGGGAAATGATGGCACTAATACATTCCTTCCATGACCTTAAATTGAGGCAATAGGTTTTTGAGAAATCGACCTTATCTTCGTACTTAAATGGGTGCTCCTTGAGAGCAAAAATCTTGTCTTCCTGAATCCTGTATTTACCAAGGAGCTTGCAAATAGTAGATGTTAAGTAAATTTGTTTGAATAGTTATTCTTCTGTTTTCAGAAGGAATGACATGTAAACAGCTGGAAATAGGTAGGTGGTCTTCTAATATAAGGCACTGATTCAGTCAGTGAAAAAAAAAAATCTGATCCAGGGGGAGGAATATCATGAATAAGCATTGTATTTCCTGTACACTCCACAAGAGTGCATGTATGTCAACTTCCTGAGTTCGGTAGGAGTCTTTCTACCTGTGCTTGTATGTACAGAGAATCTCATGATTGATTTCCATCCCTCCAACCCTTTGTTTCCCAAGAGGACTTAATTTTTTCCCATATCTAAGATTGAGATGGCATTATTCTTTGCCAACAGTTTGCAAAGGTAATTTTATAAATATTTATAAATATTGTGAAAGACTGCTGACTAGGAAATCTAATCAGAATATACAGTATGAAAGTGGGAGATGATGAGGGAAGGATCAAGGTTTATAAAAGTGCCTATAACATTTTCTTAAATCTCCTTTAGTAGGCAAATCAGGGTGCTATGATGCCATTAAGTACTTTTCTTGGGGGTCTTTCTTGATTCTTACTATATACAAGTTTGAATTTTAAGGTAAAGGACACAGTCCTTGTCAAGTCATGAAAATGAAAGGTAGGCCTGGATATTGCAAGGCAAGTTGCAGTGAGTGCTCAGTAGCCATGCCCTTTGTAAACTCTACTTGCCAGTTTTAGGGTCTACCCATATCCAAAATGCCTTTTGATCTTGAAGAGAAGTCTACACCCTATGAATAAGTAAAAATTATTAGTAAGCATGCCAAAAAATGGCGTACTCAGATCTTACTTATTCATTCCAACACACCCTCAGAGTATCACTCTCTTCTGCAACTAAATTGCCACACCCTGATGACATTTCCAGAGAATGCAATCCAGGAAATGCAATTAAAATTTATCTGAGTTAAGTGCTTATGTCATCCTTATATAAAACAACAAGAACAACCCAATTTAACAAATTGACAACCAGAAAAGTTGCTGAGAAGGGGAAATAGTAAAGACTATACAATCATCATTATTGATAGGACTTATTCTATACATTTTTGAATTCTGGACTGGAAAAACAAAACCATTAAACAATGAAAAAGGGATATTTATAAAAGATAAATGATAAAAAATGTCTCTCCCATCTCTAAGTTTTTGAGTTTGATTTCATGGAGCACACTCATCTTCTCTAAAAAATTTTACTTTCAGCATTGTAGACTCTGGAATATGGAAGAGAAGAGAGTATCCATTCTTATTTTGTGTCCCACACCAATTGCTGTAATCCTGAATTGCATGACAATCTTGAACTCTAAAGTTTGCTTTAATGGGTTGAACATACTGATTCCCTTGTAACAAACAATATGGCCAAAGGATGAGAGGTCACTTCCAATATTAAGTTATGGAGAGACTGTGTCATGTACCTTGCATACCCTTGCTTGCCTGCTTGGATGGAACTTGAGGACCATGATATGAGCTGCTCCAGGCAGAGATCCATTGTGATTCCAGGCACAAATAATAACAACCAAGACAAAAACAAAAACTTGTGCTATAACACCATCTACTGGAAAACAAAAGAAAGTGCCCTATCAACTTGCTACACTGTTGAGAGCAAAACAATATCTAAACAAGAAAAACAAATCACTATCTCAAATGTTCGGGTAGAGAAACACCCCATCAGATACCATGAACAACCAAGGTCATTTGGGAGCACAGGAACTAAAGGAAGTCTCCAGCAACCAAAGTCCTGGAATATTATGATGTAGGTGACAGAGAATTCAAAATTGCAATTATGGAGAGGCTCGATGAGACATAAGAGAACTCAGATGGATAGCTCAAATAGCTCAGAAATTCAGTTAATGAACAAAATAATTACTTTACCAAGAAACTGAAAATGTAAAAAATAATTAAATTCTGGAGTTTAAGAACTCATTAAATGAAATGAGAAATGCATTAGAAAGCACTGGAAATAGAGCAGACTAGATGTGAGAAGGAATTAGTGAGCCCTAAGAACAAAACCTAGAGGAAAAATAGAGTTAAGCAAAAAAATAAGAAGTGAGTTAAGAAAAATAAAGGAAAGACTTCTATTGAGAGCTCTCTGACTATTAAAATCAGCAATGAAAGGATAAGGGTATTATCAGAAGAGAGAGAGGAAGGGAAAAGGGAACTTATGAGAACTTCCCACACCCATGGAAAGACTGGACTTTAGAGGAAGCTAACTGGACATCTAATTTCAACACAAAAAGATTTTCCCCGAGACACATATTATCCAAATTGTCAAAAATTAATGACAGAATTCTCAAGGCAGCAGGGGGCGGGGGCTGTGGTGTGTGTGTGGGGGGTGTGTGGGGTGAGTGTGTGTTGTGATTGGAAGCCCTATTAGATTCTCCTCAGATTTTTCAATATAAACATCACAAGCCAAGAGAGGGTGGAAGAAAATATTCAAACTCTTAAAGGAGAATAGCCATCAGCCACAGGTAATATATCCAGCAAAGTTATCTTTTAGATATGGAGAAATAAAGGCTTTTGCAGACAAACAAAAGTTGAGAAAACTTAATCACCACAAGACCTGCACTATAAGAAATATTGAAAGGAGCTGATCTACCAGAAACAAAAAGTATATAAAACTTTGAGTACCATGACTGACAGAAGCAGAAAATTGCAACTCTACTTCAGAAGGTTTTAAACAATTTTAAAGGTTAAAGGCGGGGAAATGTACTAAAAATAACTATAATTATAGTCCTGGTCAGTGTTGCTCAGCTGGTTGAATGTCGTCTGTTCAATTCTTTATCAGGGCACATGACGCAGTTGCAGGCTGGATCCCTGGTAGGAGGTATGCAGGTAGGAGGTATATAGGAGGCAGCCAATGGATGTTTTGCTCTCGTATCAATGTTTCTTTGTCTCACTCTCTTTTTCTCTCTCTCTAAAAAAGAATCAATAAAAATATTAAAAAACATAACTACTGCCATTTCGTTGCAAATGCACAATATAAAAAAATTTATGTTAACAAAATCATAAAAGAGGAGAGTAAAAGACTGGACAGGTACAGTTGAATAAAGATAACAATCAGAAGAGAGAGGACTATTTGTGTGTCTGAGACATTTACACATATGCAATGGCAACTACAAAACAAACCAGAGCTGAGACATGAAATGTACAAAAGTTAATGTGAAAGTCTGGGCAGAATTGTTAACAGAGGTATAAAAAAATGTCTACTAGCCCCTTTACTAATTGAAGGTATTCTTTAATATATTAGTTCATTTAGAGCTATATTAGTCATCAATGGTTCTTGACCTTTCAGGTACTTTAATTTATGCAAATGTTTATGGTATTTTAGACAACTATTAAGCTTCATATAAAATATCTGCAAAGGCTCTTTTTTTTTCTTTTTAATCCTTACTTGAGAATATTCCTCCAATGATTTCTAGAGAGAGTGGAAGGGAGGGCAAAAGGGAAGAGAGAAACATGGATGTGACAGAGACACATTGAATGGTTGCCTCCTGCATGCACCTGGGGAATATGCCCTTGACCAGGAATTGAACTCAGTCCACCGGCTGATGCTTTAACCATTGAGAAAACTGGCCAAGGCTCTGCAAAAAGCTCTTTTATCTTTGGTATGAATTCTAACAATAACCACTCATTGAATTATAAACATAATATGGGGGTGAGGACGGGAAGAGATTAACCAAATAATTTATAAGCATGTATGCATAACTCATGAACACTGACAATAATGTGGTGAAGGCGTGGTTGAAAATGGTCAATGGGGAAAAAAGGGGACATTTGTAACACTTTCAACAATTATAGATAAATTTAAAAAAAACACCCATATCCTATATAAGCCTAGTGGCATTGTGCGACATCATCACAAGATGGCCTCCACAAGATGGCCAGCAGGGAAGGGTGATCAGGCTGGCATGGGAGGGCAGTTGGAGGGTGAAAAGGCCAGCAGGGGAGGGCAGTTGGGGGCGATTGGGCTGGCAGGGAGCCGTTAGGCGTCAATCAGGGGAGCAGTTAGGAGTGACCAGGCAGGCAGGCAGGCAAGTGGTTAGTAGCCAGCAGTCCCAGATTGTGAAAGAGATCCCATACTGGAGGGTGCAGGCTAGGCTGAGGGACAACTTCCCCTTCCCCAACATGAATTTTGTGCAATGAGCCTCTAGTAACACAGAACAGTCTTATAGATACAAAATCATCCCTGTTTGCTAAAAGCAAGTGTTAGCATAGGGGATGAGCTACAACTTGGAGACTTAACAAAGGCTATTTTCTACACACTTTTTATAGGCATTAGTTAACCCAGGGAATGCTGTTATGAGGTAGTTCAGTATCATTTCCCCCTAATTTAATAGTAGAGAATGAAATGAGGTTGTTCAGCTAAGCTTGCAGGAAAATCAAGAGTCCCCACCCCTAAGTGATTTCTGGATTCTCTGTGTGATGAAGTTGCTGACTTTCTTTGGTGCTCTCCCTTTAGGCACAGGGATAATTTTCACTGACACAAAAAGCAGTGCTGATTGTGATCTTGCAAGTGCTGCACCATTCTCAATCATTCTCCATGGCTCAGCTTTTGTCAAAGACCACACTAGTTTGTTCTGAATCCCTCTGAGGACATTATGACTTCCCCTTTTATCTTCACACAGAAATGCAATGTTTGGGCAAGAAAGGGGAACATAAACTAAGGGGCATGAAAGGGTATACAAGAGACAGCAAGGATAGCAGGGACAGGGGACACTTAGTCAAGGCCCCGAGAATGGTTCTTTACAGGGATGCTCATTCCTTTAAAGTACAGTGAAATTCCAGATCCTTGGCCAAATTCTATTCGGACCTCGTGTAAAATGGCACGCTAAATCAAATACATTCCCTCCCAAGTAATTTGCTGTTAAAAATTATTCAGGCCATTGGTGTAGATGTTAAGGCCAAACTACAACATGCTTTACATTTCCAATCTAGAAAGTTTGGTTCCTGAGTCCCGGTCCTGAAGATGGTAAATCTAAGTAATAAATAAATATGTCACTTATTCGAATAGACTGAGCAACTAATTGAAGTGGTATTTGAATGATGGGAGGAAAAATACTACAGCAGAATTATTGTGAGAACTTTAGAATATGCTTTGACATGCATATATTAAAATTTAGTAAAACGCAGCTCAGTTTATCAGCTTTGGTCTTCTACTTGAGGGGTAAATAAGGGGAGGAAATATGTAGCCTATGTTAGGAATGTGCCGGATTCCCAATTGGGTTCCTTTCCTCCATAGCAAGGAATGCTAGTATATTAGTGTATAACTTTAGTACCAAGTAGACCAAAATATTACATCTACATAATAGGAATAAAGTTAATACCTCAGTCAACAAGCCAGTAAATCTTATGTTGCATGGAAGTGAAATTTTGCTGCATCACTCAGCATTATTTTTCAGGTTTGTTTTTCTTTCACATAATGCATTTACTTCCCTTTGATTTAACCGTGGGTATTTTAACATAAGCTATTTTAAGTGTCAACTTTAATCCTCCATAGCTTCAGATTCATTCTATTAGTTAAAATAAACTCAGGCAGACATTAATCCAATTTGAATAACTACATATGAATGAGGCTACAGCGTTATTAATCCAAAGTGTAACTCAATTTCTTTCAAGGCTTCTGATGCATGAATACAAAAATACTTTATTTTCAGATGCTTCCATTTTTAAGGTACTCTCCTGAAGGGGATGTCAGAAAGTATTCAATAAAAGAGGTTTCAGACTCTCTGTTGGGCTATGCATTGAGGAGGAGAAGAGTGGAAATGACTAGTGATGATTCCATACTGAAAATCTCTGTGGTAATACGGGAAAGTATAAATTAACTACAATGGACCCATTGTTCCCTGAATCTTTTGGTGTGCAATTGTACATTGTTGTTATCTTCAGAAGCTACTCTGCTTTTATTAAGATGCCATAAGCAGTCACTGAGCACTTACTGTATTACTTATTGTGATTACTTTGTCCCTGACAAAGCCAAAAATGGCCTCGTCTCTTTCCCTGGGGATGTAGGTGCATATTTGGAGCTGTGTGCACATTCTGGGTTAGTTTGCTTTGAAGCAGCCTGGAGGAGCCTCATCCAGTTTTTAGCAGTTGGTTGGTTTTATAAAGCATCTCAGTACTCTCAGGTCTGCCAGAAGCAGTTCTTTGAAGTTTCATTTTTCTTGACGGATATTGCTTTGCTCATTCCGTGAAGACTCCGGGTATTAAAACAGAGTTTCTAACAGTTCTGCCGAAACTGCACTTTGGTCTCTAGACGTCCTTGTCCTTAGGAATTGAACCAGTCACCTGGCCTGTATTCTTCACGACTGAGGCTTACTCACAACAGAAATGGTAGGAAAGCTTTCCTCTGCTTTGGGTAGGAGGCAAATTTGCTTTTGTAAAACTTGTGGCTGAGGAAAGCAGCCAGAGCCTGGTTGAAGAAGACATATGCTACCACTAGCCACCAAGTTACGTTATGGAATCCCAAGGTGACGGCCATGGAGACGTAGATCATCAGCTCTGCTAAGTAGTTAGGGGAAGAAACATAGTCAAACCAGTCTCCAAAGGGGATCCGGTAGTTACAGTGAATGATCACTCCTGAAATGAAAAAAAGAAAACTTCCTGAATGTCTGAAGCCCTGAAAAGCAAGTTTTACCATATCACACTCCCTCTCCCCAAATCATTTACAAAAACTCCTATTAGAAAAGAGTATGACACACCGGCGTGCAATCCACCCTCCTGTCACACTTCCATTGGAAACCTAGCATATATTAAAGCCACATGCTCAGGTCAACACTATCAACTGGAAAATCTGTTAGGCCAAACTGCAAATTAAGAGCTCAGACTCCAAAAAGCCTAGAGAACGATCCTCTTCTCTTCTGCCTGCCAGTCATCATGTCAGTAGCCTGTGCTGTGGCCGCCTTCTTCTCTCAGGGGGAGGCGTTGGTGATGGGGCAAACTTTATCCAAATTCAGTGTCCAGCGGGCTGGACTGTAGGTGTCTCCTTGGGGCCCTGCACAGAGTATGAACTGCTGCAGCAGGAGTTATGGCAGGACAGGCATTCAGAAAGTTTCTTCCCTGCTCTGATCCACTATTAGTTGGCAGGAGTGCTGCAGAAACTGTAACCAAAGGAGGCATTGTGCTTCCAGAAAAATCTCAAGCAGAAGCGATGCAAGCAACAGTAGTGGCTGTTGGATTAGGTTCCAAAAGAAAGGGTGGGGAGATTCGACCAGTTTGTGTCAAAGTTGGAGATAAAGTTCTTCGGTGCCTCCCCATTCTGGAAGAACTTTATCTCCAACTTTATAAAACCAGTTCTAAACAACAAGGGCTACTAGAGGCTTTATAAAACTAGCTCTAAACAACAAGGATTATTTCTTATTTAGAGAGGGTGACATTCTTGGACAGTACATAGCCTGAAATAAATCACTTGAAATGGTATCATGTGAAGCTGCCCATTTCATCGGTGTTCTGAAATATTTAATCAGGTAAGTAATTTCTGTATCTCTTTTATAATCAACTAATGATCCAAAGTATTGGCATGCAGTGTCTCTTAAAATTTAGTTTCACTGTAATGACATAAACATTTAAAAAAAAAAAAAAGGGCTCAGACTCCAGACTGAGACTGCATAAGTCCAAACCCGGGGTCTATACCTACTGGCTATGTTACCACTAGCCACCAAGTTAGGTTATGGAATCCCAAGGTGATGGTCAGGGGGACTTTAGATAAGTTGCTTAACCTCTCTGTGCCTCAGTTTCCTCATCTGTAAAATGAAGACTGTACCCACTTCAAGTGAGCATTTGTGAAGCTATATGTAAAGCACTCCAAGTAGGGCACTCAGTAAATGCTGAATATTACTATTCCATTTTTAATATTTCAAAAAGCCTAATAAAAACTGTATCTGTGATAAGTCAACACAAGCTAATAAAAAAGTCAAGTGTTTTGGCTGGAATGATACTAACTCAATCAAGGTCAAACTATTGCTCACATATTGGTCAGATACATATATGCAGTGCAGGCCCCAAATTGTGGGCACAGAATCTAAAATAATAAAAGCGTAATATGCTAATTAGACCGGACAGCCAAACAACCTTCCAGATGTTATTCTGGACATCCTTCCAGATGAAGCTGCCACAGTGGGGGCCAAGGCAGAGGAGGTTAGGGGCAATCAGGCAAGCAAGTCAGTGATTAGGCAGGCAGGCAGAGTTGTTAGGGCAATCAGGCAGGCAGGCAGAGTGATTAGGGGTGCAGGGAGGCAGAGTAGGTAGGGGCAATCAGGCAGGCAGGGGAATGGATAGGAGCAATGGGGCAGACAGGCAGAGGTGATTAGGGACGATCAGGCAGGTAGGAGAATGGTTAGGGGTGATCAGGCAGGTAGGCAAGCAGTTAGGTGCAATCAGGCAGGCATGCAGACCAGTTAGGGGTGATCAGGCAGGCAGGTGAGCAGTTAGAGGTAATTAGACAGACAGGCGAGTGGTTAGGGTTGACCAGACAGGCAGGCGAGTGGTTAGGGCTGCTCACGCAGAGGGGTTAGAGGTGATGAGGCAGGCAGACAGGCGAGTGGTTAGGAGCCAGTGGTCCCAGATTGCGAGAGGGTGCAGGTTGGGCTGAGGGACACTCCCTGCATGAATTTCATGTACTGGCCCTCTAGTAGAATCATAAATACCAGGCCTAGTGGGGGCAGAGAGAGCTCTCAATTTAATGCTCTCATTTCACAGATGGGAAGATCAAGACCCAGAGAGGTGTTTTACCAAAAATGAATATGATCCATTAGTCACCTAAATTAGGTCAGGAAGGAAAAGGATGAAAGTATAGGGACAAGTAACTTCTGAGTGTTAAAATCCACATGCAGTGACATGCAGATGTCTTACCGGCTTTATTTTTCCTGAGATTGCCGAGAATGACGTGGCACTTATACTGATGGACCGATGACCAGGTGAACATCATCATACCGAGGATATGGAACCACCGAGTTTGCATCAAGAGGTTTTTCCCTACCACATAGACTGCAGAAATAAGAATTGTGTTATTAGCCAAGGCTGCAAAATTCAGAGGCTCAGGGAATTGAAAAATCATACCGTCAGCAGAACACATTCATCCACTTATTCTGTTCCTCCTGGCTATAAAATTATGCTGATAGAATTTCCCAAGTACAGGAGGAAGAACACCAAAGCAGACTTGTCCCTCAGCCAGGGGTAGCTTCAATGGCACCTGACAGAAAATCCCGTAACAATACATTCTCTTGTTCCTTCTTCAAATGCTTTCAGCACAGAACTCAGCTCTAACTCCTACTCTTGTGATGTATTCTCATGTGGTGAGACAACCTTGATAATTTCTAAGCCTGGATTTAAGCCTTCTTTCCTATATTCTACTGTCAGAAAAACTCTTTCTGAAACCTCTCCCTGAGCTACTATCCTAAGCCCTGAAGGCAGAATGCTGACTTGATGGGCTCCAGTCAATCAAGAAAACTACTGCAAGTGAAGGCTAAGGGTAGGAGTTTCCACAAAGAGGAGAAAAGTCAACTCCAAGATGGAAAACAAAACAGTATTCCTTTCTGATTAGACAGAACCTAGTCAGAGAGACTGCGTTTTAGGAAAAGAAATACTCAAAGTATTACCTCTCCTTCTTTCTTCTCCAGCCATGTGGAAGAAGAGAAGAATGTAGACCTCTTAAGTACTGACAGCAGAAAAACAAATTAAGGACTTCCCTACGTTCAGCAGGAAGCAGCCGGGCTAGTCAGGGACTTGGCTCAAGAAACAAAGTTGCCCATTGATAACAGGGACCCACCCGCCTGAGGCTCTGGAGCCAAGAGGGAGCCCCTACAAAGCTGATTCAGGTAAGAGAAGCAAGGATCATGCTATTTCATGTGGGTACCTAGAAGCAGGATTCAGAGATGACAGCTAATGACTAAGGAAAGTCTACCAAAGTCTACCTGTGTTGATTTCTTTTTAAACCTTGTTCTATATACACAATCTACTTAGAGTCTCTTAATATTCACTAGGTTTAGCCATATAACTAAAAAGTTATTTATTTTATAAGTAAAAAGTAAGCAAAATATGAAAAATTCAGTTTTTAATCAAAAGGGCTTTAAGAACAAGTCATTATAGAATTAAACGTTGAACCAAGTGTCTGGGAATTCACATCGCTACCCAGTCACCTACCCTAACTGCAGAGAAACTACCTGTGAGGGAAAAAAGATTTTAAGAGTAAGCTGGAATTATCATGCAGGAAAGGGGAAGCAGGTAGAAAGCTCATATTTACTGAGCATCTTATCTGTGTAGCATTTAATCATTCATTTATTTATTAGTTATTTAATGAGTGTTGATTGAGCCTGGATCTGTTGTAACTGTGAGGCATAAAACAGTGAATACATCAGGCAAGATCCCAGTCCGCATAAATTCACATGCCAGAGGCAGCTGCCATTAGAATTGAGTAAACAAATCAAGAGCCCATGTGATTTCAGGTAGAGATGATACTCTGAAGAAAAGAAAATAGAACTGTATGGTTCTCTGGAGTTGAAGACAAGAAGGAGTGAAGATCCGGATAGTTTAGAGGTATTCTTTCTTTTCACTTTCACACCAACCCTCTGAAATCTGTAAATATCCCTGATGACAGATGAAGGTTCAAGACTAAGAGAAGTTAAATAAGCCAGGTTCAGATTCAGGTCCATCTCACCTCAAGCCCATTTCTATTGGACCCTGTAGTTGGCAAATGCCCCAGTGTCTTCTCTCTCAATGAATTCCTGAAATCAGTTCTCCCCATATTGTCCCATATGAAGGACAATAGATGAAACAAGGGAGCATCAGGAAAGCTTTTTGTGGGTGCAACGGCTGCCTTTTCTTCATTAGTTACACAGGAGTGAGGGCAGACGGTGGGGCCCAGCCAGCAGAGAAAAATCCAGAAGAGATAGGTGCTGCCAATGGGAACTAAGAGACTGAAAGCTAATGAGTTACCAAAGTCCTTAGGCAAGTTCCTTGGGGTGGAAAACCCATACTGTACAGCAGGAACGACGGCTCAAGCCTTGATACTGGGCTGAACAAGAATACCCACAACAGAAAGCTCAGGGAGGAAGAACATACTTCAGTTCAGAGGACTTAGATGGAGAGATGCTAGCTGAGTAGTTGAAGCCGATAAATAATTCATGAATTGAGAAATAGCATCAATAAGATGTACTTGAGCTATAGAAGCCTTGAGTTGTCCTCCAGCAAGAGAGAGGGGCACGCTGACACCGAAATCAAACCTGCGGAGAACGTTCCCTCCCTGCGGATTGGAAACCTCTACATCTTGGTCTCAGTTTACGAGGATGAATGTGTTGAAGCCTTGGACTGAGAGACAAGAGTCTTGAGTGATCTACCTTACAGTGCCCGGGCTGCAAGGTGAAGTTACCTCAATAAAAATTCACTTCAGTCACCACAGATAACTTGATTCTTTATAGTAAGCACATACTGTTTCCACAAAAATGACAGTCATATATGTTAGATATTCACCTCCTCCCCACAAAATACAACCCGCTTCATTTCCTCCCCATAAACAAAAGTCATGATTTTGGTTCCCTCTTCCTGGTTCATAAGAGGTCAGACTTGTTCAGACACAGTTCTGATTTACCACAGTACTCACCCCCGTGGCGGCCTCACTTACAGAAAAGACCTCAACGGCAAAAAAATGGCTCCCTGCTCCCTCTTCACTTCACAACTATCCATCTTGAGTCAGGCCACCCACTCCTCCTCTGGTTTTCTATGGTTAAATCCTGTGCCACAACTTCCCCTTCTCCCACCTCACTCCTTACTTTTCTACAAAACAGGGAGGCTGAGGCTCTGGGGAAGCCTCTGTCTTTGCCGACCCTTTCTCCTCTTAGTGGATGGGCCTGCTCCTTCTTCATTTCTGGACCACACTCTTCCTCTCTCCCCAGACTTACTCCACCTGAGTTCACTGCCTTCACTCCCACTGAGGGAAACCTCACGTCCCATTTGACACCTCCTAAATACTTTGCCCTTTACTGTCTTTACTGAAGACATTATGGGTGGGGCAGGTCTCCTACTCTCAAACTTCCATGGCGCCTGAAGAGTACTCTAGGCCTCCGGTGACTCAGCTAACAGTGTCCAGGGACCACTCACCATTCCTGCCGTCCATCGGCACTTGGCTTAGCACAGTTAGGCCGACGAGGACGTAGTAGACGAGTCCGAAGCAGTACTGCACGATGTGAATCACGGCATTGGAAAAGACACTGACATAGAAGCACTCGAAGAGCCTCTGCAAGCTGTGTAGCCACAGAAACACTAGTACTAAGAATGCAGACAGCGCCAACTCACCTCCTACAATTCAGAAAGCAACACATTCAGCATTTCTCTTTTCAGAGTTAATCAAGTGTTATATTTTCCTACGGTTACACACAGTGTTACACAAAAGCAGAGCTCGGAAAGGGCCTAGAAATCATCCAGGCTAACAGTTCCCTTCTTTTTTTTTAGTAGTGGGGAAGTGGGCCATGTGAAGTCAAAATATTCGGCTCAAGGTCATAAGGTAAGCTAGCTACAGAGCTGGGCAAACTCAGGTCTCTTGACTCAGCTTCCTCCCGTGGAAGCCTTTGAGATGGCATGGACATCACCGTGAAGGGGCCTATGCTCAGAAACAGGGTCTGCGGGTCTCGGGTCCCAGGCACTAATAGTAATGAAGATAGAAAGAGTTCCTGGGTGACCTCTGAGCAACCCCATCTGGTGGGATCCCTGGAGTTCGGGGAGACAAGAGACACAGGCACCCACAGAGGCAGAAAGGAGGACAGGAACTGAGACAGGAAGAATTACGCATTCCTTTCCATATTGAAAAAAAAAAAAAAGAAATTATACTTTTAGGAGACTGTAGTCCCTGAGATCTATCTTCCTACCTGCCTTTCACTCTTCTACCCCAAAAGAAGTCAGAAGAAATGCTGGTTTTAAAAATGACATAAACTCAGCCGGTGTGGCTGAGTGGTTGAGTGTCAACCTATGAACCAGGAGGTTTTATTCCTGGACAGAGCACATGTCCAGGTTGAGGGCTCGACCCCCAGTTGGGGGCATGTAGGAGGCAGCTGATCAATGATTCTCTCTCATCATTGATGTTTCTATCTCCCCCTCTCCCTTCTCTCTGAAATCAATAAATATATATTTAAAAAATATCATCAGAAAAACAAAACAAAAATAAAGAGATGAGAGTGGATGTGTGAAGCGGGATTCAGTGAGGTATGCTCCCCTCCCGAATAGGATCTGCATGTGCTTTTCCTTCTGACCGTCCGTCATCTTTTGCAACAACTTCCTCTGGTTACACAGAAAGGGATTGTTCCCGAGCAGCCAATGGCGTGGCTGCTGAGCAGAGATGGCATCAGCACGATGTTTCTAATTGTGCCCGTCATCCTTGGCCTGACATTCACTGACGCTGCTTTGTTCTCACCTTCAACTCTTTATTTTAAAATTGTTCTTTCTCTGAGGCAAATTGAGCGTCTGTTTTGTAATCATTTGGTCAATTAACTATTTACCGCCGATTTTATCAGGAAACCAAAGCCTTATGCTATAACATTTGTAACTGGTGATCAAAAAAGTAATATTCTAGTGCGTTTCTGGAGTTCTGAGACACGGTTTTGGTACACAGTTTTGGTTGGGCTGTATAAATGGTACATGTTTCAAGGCAAACACCAGGGAATCCTAAAAGCTTTTCTCCTAAGTCTAAAGACGTCTATGTAAATTTACCAACAGGACAAACAGTATCAGAGGGAGAGCAGCCAGCAATTGCTGTGGAGTCAGGGATGAAGAGCTAACTCTCAGCCCTGCCAAGATCTCAATGAAAGACTGGGGGGGCAGAAGAGGGGGGGGGGCATTCCCATGGGGATGGGTATGAACGGGCAGAACTGTTTTTGCTTCAAGGGCTGTGAAATACCAAGAACAGCTTCCCGCAGGCAGGAAAGGTAGGAACAGGATGCAATGGTTGTGATTACCTCGGAACTGCACAGCCCCAAGGATTCTGAGTAAAGTGTACAGCCAGTCTGGAAAAGGCGCTCCCAGGAACAGGCATTGAGAAAGGCACCAAAGCAGGAAGCCGTTCCACAGCACCGAGATGACATAGAAGTGAGAGAAGTACCTGCAAAGGGAAAACAAGTCAGGCAATTGTCAGGACAGAGCCCCTTTATTATTAATAGACAGAAAGACTGTTTTCATTGTCTAAAGTTATACATATATCTCCTTTTCCCCCAATTGACGCCCCTCCTCCCCGCCCCCAGCCATTCCCACCCTTGACAAACCCCCACTACCCCAGGGTCTGTGTCCATTGGTAAGACTATTTTTTAGTGTCCTCTTCTTCCCCACCCCTCATCCTCAGAGTCTAGTTACTCTTTTTAATAGAACCTGAATCCTACAGGTGTTCAGATCTCAAAACTTCCTTTCAAACGACGGGACGGGTTAACGCATAGGAAAAAGAGGCCTCCTGAGGTTAACAAGAACATGATTGATGCGTGTCCAGTTAGTAAGCTCTCTTACCTCTGGGTAACTAGGTTGGGCTCAGGTTCCAAACTAGTGGGTGTCAGGCTCGGGCAAAGAGAACCTGGACTGTGCTAAATGCAAGCCAAATCTGTGAGATTTCCAAATCTGGAGCAACGTTACTGCCATAGCCATACAACTGTTACACAAGATTTACACAATTACAGGCGCTCCGGGCTATAAGAAACGTTAGAGGTCTTCAGATTCAGTCTGCTAAACTGTGTTGACCTAAATTACTTAGATGACAAATATTAACTCATAAAACGAGGTATCAACTCCTGAGGGTTACAGCTCTCATAAAACGACAACGCTTATTTTGCAACCAACATAGTTACCAATAAAATACAAGTAAAACCACAAAACCAATAAAAATTGCAATTAGCAATGTTAATTTGATGTGAAAGATGGTGTTAGTTTGCTGAAATGATTTCAGCACAAGGGCCTAACAGTTTCTTTGGAGGTCCACTTACTATTTTTCTCTGACCGAACCAATTCAGAATCATTCTGACTTTGCAAGGTGCCTGGAGGTCATTTGGCCTTTCCTGGTTTTCAGTGCATCATGTATATAGGAAGCCCCCTATCCCCTTGTCTCTTTAGATTGTGATAAAGTAAGATGACCTAGAGTCAGGAGGATTAAGTATAAACCCAGGGATTCCTCTTCCAGATGATCCAGAATATTCTGTGCACCAGAACACACAGTGCACCCAGACCATGCCCACACCGTCTGACTCTCAATGACCTAATCCGATTATTCCATAATAACCCTCTTAATTCTCCCAACTACTGTTACAGATTCACTGGATCTGCCCTCTCTGAGCCGCCCTATTCCTAATTCATACCTTCTCCAGGCTCATGAGCTTAGTTTCTTCTAATGTTCATGCATCAGTGTTCATTTCACAACCCCCTCCACCCTGCAGGCCACTGGCCTTTGGTTGCCTTCCTGTGTTTTCCTTAAGACACACTTCCAAGTCTTGGTCCTAATACATCAAGGTTGCAGGTTCAATCTCTAATTAGGGCACATAAAAGAAGCAACCAAGGAATGCATAAATGAGTGGAACAGTACATAGATGTTTTCCTCTCTCTTCCTTTTTCTCTCTCTCTAAAAAAAAAAAAAAAAAAAAAAGCACACTTCCTAGAAGTGGGCCCAGGTCTGGTCTGAGGCAGGAGCAGAACAGATGGCAAGAGTATCTGAAGGTGAGGGATCTGCTCCGGAAGAGCTGCTTTAACTACCTCATTTTTTCACAAATATTTACCGAGCACTTAAAACATGCCAGGTACCGTTGCTGGAGCTGGGGACTCAGCAGGGAGCGATCAGACCAGGTCCCTGTCTTGATGAAGTTTACCTTTCAGTGGTCAGTCCACACATGAGCCTGTGGACATCCGGGTAATGCTGGGCAATGGCACCGAGGGGAGGTCATCCTGGACAAATAGATGGTCAGGGATGGCCTCTCTCAAAGTGGCATTTGGCAAGGATGAGTGACCCTTGTGAATTTGAGGGGGAAGAACTTTCTAGGCCAAGGAAATGACAACCATCCAGACCCCCAGAGCAGTGAAGGACACCTGTGTGGAGAGGGCTAGGCGGTGCAGGGAGGGCACCCATGCTACCGGGTCCTTACGGGACCCTGACTTCCATTAAGTGTGAGGGGAGAGCCAATTTAAGTAGAGTGACCTGAAGTAATAATTTATGTTTTTAAAAGTCCCTCTGACCGACAGAAAAGTTCTGGAAACTGATTGTGATGACGGTTGCACACACATGCGAATATATTTAAAGCCACTTAGGCCTACACTCAAGAAGGATTAAAAGGGTAAATGTTATGTCCTGTACATTTTACCATAATAAGAGCACGACTCATTCATTTCATGATTCTTTAAGTTTAGAAAACAAAACAAAAGAAGGTCGGACGGTCTTTCGGTTGGACGGTATAAATGATTTTTAAAGTCATTTAATTTGCCTCTTGGTGACCACGCCTAAATTCAACCTCTGGAAACCAGGTAGAGAATAGTCCAGCCCGGGGACACCAGTCAAGACGATTTCACTTCATCCTCACAACAATCCTATACGGTTTATGTGGCTGATGAGAAAGCCATGGCTCAGGAAGGTTAAGGTCCTTAGCCACAGTCACGCAGTGAGCGGCAGTGTTTGTGATGACTGGAGGTAAAGTCACACTCCATACTCCTGTTCATGCCGGTCCGACGAGCCTGAGCCCGCTTTCCTGCACGTGCATGACGCGTGCCCATCTATACCTGGTCTAAAGCCAACCAAACCACTCGAGCATGTTTGGCCTCAGCGGCTAAGGCACATCTTGCTGTGCCTTACAGTGGTGTTCCTGATGCACAGGCAGCCTGTTGTTCTTACTACTGCATTTTGTACACTCTAGTGCTTGTTTTGCTTGCCTGGTTTCCCTCTAGAGAAGATATGTTCTACTTTTGATAAGGCATATCTCTTGCTTTTTCTACTAGTAAAAGACGCAGCTCTAGCCTCTTTTTCCTCCCTTGGCACTTTGCTTAATGGAAGCACTGTTTTCCCAGCCCTTGGGAACATGGCTAAGGTGATCTGTATGGTTAACCCAGAGGTTAACCCTGAGCAAGCACTCCTTTGATTTAGCACATATTTTCATGCTTATTATAAGCCAGGGACTGCTCTAGGCTCTGGGAATACAATAATGAACACGAGAGACAACAATTCCTGCCTCTATGGAGCTTATACTCTCACACAAAATAAATTCTATGGCATGTCAGTAGGCAGTAATTATTACCGAACAGACTTTAAAGCCAGGAAGAGAAGAAGAATGCTAGGACGATAGATAGAATATACTTTCAAACAGGATGAGCAGGGGCACACCTCACTGAAAAGGTATTGGAGCAGAATTATAGAAAGTGAGAGCATAAACCATGTCGCTATTTGGGGGCAAAGCTTGCCAGTTAGAGCAAACAGGCAGTGCAAAGGCCCTGAGGTGGAGAGGGGACTAGCAAAGAGGCCCATAAAACTGGACTGGAGCCACAGGGGAGTGGGGGAAAGGGAGGCTACCAGAAGCAAAGTCAGTGAGGTGGTGGGGACAAGGGTCTTGGGCTCTTCCTGCAAGTTGGAAGCCACTGAATGGTTTTGGGCTAGGAGACATGATCTGACTTAATACACATTTGCTGACTGCCAGCACTGAGGCCAGGCCCGGAGAAGGGTTAAAGGATTGACTAAGAAAAGAAACTCATGTTCCTCTGGCTAAAGCCCTGGCCCTGGGCTAAGTGCTTTAATGTCATCTCCACCTACATGACATGCAGGTGCTAGCTATTATGCTAACACTCCAATCCATATACCAACTCTGACTGGACCCCATAATACCCTCTTATGCAGTCTTTTCCATACAACAACTAGTCATCCTTTCAGAACATAGATCACTTCTGGGAATATGTGTGAAGGAACTGGAAACACTAATTAAAAGAATATACGTACCCCGATGTTCGTAGCAGCGTTATTTACAATAAACAAGACATGGAAGCAGCCCAAGTTTCCATCAGTAGATGAGTGGATTAAAAAAAAAAAAACCTGTGGTACACTCACACAATGAAATATTTACTACCCGGCGGTAGAAAAGAAGGAAATCTTAACCTTTTGCAACAGCATGGATGGACTTGGAGAGTATCATGCCGGTGAAATAAGCCAGTCAGAGAAAGACAAGCACAGTACCATATGATTTCATGCACATGTGTGATCTAATGAAGAAAATATACTAACAAAATAGAAACAGACTCATAGAGACATACAACAGACTGACAGCTGTCAGAGGGGAGGGGGTTTAGGGGACTGGGTGAGAAAGGTGGAGGGATTAAGAAAAAACAAACATAAATCACATAAGGCCATGCTCCCTTCCTCACCCTAAAGCCATAAGCGGCTTTCCGTGCACTCAGAATAAAAGCTAATCTCCGTGGAGGCCTGTAAGGCTCCATTGAGCAGTGAACTCATCTCCCGCCCCACCCCTCCTGGTCATCCTTTCAGCTTTGTCGCTGCCGCCCCCACCAGTCCAGCTCTGGATCAAGTAGCCCTGCTGGATTCCTCTGGAGCACTTATGAACACCTGAAATTATTTTGCTTGTTTTACAAGATTTGTTTATTTACTGTATATCTTACAAGAACAAAAGCTCCAAGGAGCCTGGAAGAGCTCCTGGCATACAGTAGTTCTCTATAAAAACTAGTCAAAAATGAATGAAAGAGAAGAAATCTCCCTCATCTAAAGTAACTCTCAGAGCAAGCACTCAAGTAACTAATAATCTGATTCAACCTAAAATCTTTTTAAAAAAATATTTCAAAAGATTTTGCTCAAGGACCTTATTATTATTTGCGAGGCACTGAATCAGGGATATGGTTACAAATAAGACAAATTTATCGCATGGAAATTTATACTTTTAGGAGACTGTAGTCCCTGAGATCTATCTTCAGAAAGGGTAGACTCTAGAGCAGGGGTTCTTAACAGTTTTCTTCCATGAACTGACTCCTTTGGCAGTATGATAAAGGCTATAGGCCTCCTTTGGCAGTATGATAAAGGCTAGTGGGCCCCTTTCAAAACGTTATGACAAGGATAAAATACGTGGGGGTTACAAAGGAAACCAAGTGTGCGGGAACACAGATAACACAACTACTACTAGACAAGTCTTGGATGTAGTAATAATTGTGTTTCTCAAGTAATGTAACAAATAACAAGGTCTAGTCGCTAGACTCTAGTGGGAAATAACTACAGTATCTTGCAGTGATGAAAATAATGTTTTGAGGCCTCCAATATTTTTAATGCAATGTAAAAAAAACTTCCATATCTCTACCATCTAGAAATGTTTGGCTGACTCTTACCAACTATGTCCTGAACTCAAAGTAAAAAACAAACAAACCCCAAACCAAAAAAAACAAACTAGAATAACTCTTACAATTTCTGAAAGAATTCTAAGTCCTAACACCGTGACCTTTCATTGACTTTGGTTCGGAAATCTATCCAAAGCCAAAGGCAGCTTCGGGACCAGGCTAGCCTAACACGTACCATCACAGACAATTGTCTCGGGGGGCACCTGCCCAGGTTTGGGTTAGGAGACTCAGTGCCGCAGAGGCAGGTGCACGGGGACCAGCATCTCGCCTTTCCTGCAGGCTACCGGGGTGGAGGAGGACAGGGGAGAACATGGAAACAGAGGCGCGAAGGGGGGCCAGCCTCCATTTCCGGGGAGTTCTGGGGAACTTCAGTAGACCATAAACCCCTAGATCAGTGGTTCTCAACCTTCCTAATGCCGCCACCCTTTAAGACAGCTGCTCCTCATGGGGTGGTGACCCCCAACCATAAAATTATTTCCGTTGCTACTTCATAACCGCAATTTTGCTACTGTCATGAACTGTCATGTAAATATCTGATACGCAGGATGTGTTTTCATTTTTACAAATGGAACATAATTAAAGAATAGGGATTAATCACAAAAACAATATGTAATTATATATTGTGAAATATTTCTAATGACAAATAAATGAATTTTTTTGTCTTGAATCGTGGTATAGCATGGGTAACAGTCTTCATATGACAACAGTAAACTACATTGCTACATTTTGCTACACCGAGGAGCGGTGTGTTGGTTCCTAAGACCATGGGAAATAGGTGTTTTCCGATGGTCTTAGGTGACCCCTGTGAAAGGGTCGTTCAACCCCAGAGGGGTCGCGACCCCCAGGTTGAGAACCGCTGCCCCAGACAGAGTGCGGGGAGAGGGAAGGGGCATTTGGAGACAGAGGACACTCTAATCGGCCTCCCGGTGACCAGGCCTGAACGCAGAAGCGCTGCCCTTTCTCCCACGGGAAGGACTCCGCGCGGTCACCACCAGTTCACGTTCCCGCAGCCCTCACAGTGTCCGCGGCTCGGCTCTCCGTGTCGGCAGACATTCCCGACGCTCGCCCCCGGGGCCCGAAGCCGGCGCGCGCGAGCCGGGACGCCCGCCAAGGGCGCCGCGTGGGGGAACCGGCCAGGGCGCCCGCCTCCGCCGCCCTCTGCCGCCCCCTGCCGGCTGCGCGCGCCGGGCGCCCCGGGACCGGGATCGGGATCGGGATCGGGATCGCGCCTCGGCCCCCCGGACTCGGGCCCGGGCCCGGGGCGCAGTTACCTCTTGGGGACATCGAAGCTCCGGCAGACGGCCGGGCGCGGCGGCGCCCCGCCTTTGGTCTTCCCGTAGCGGATCAGGTCCTGGAAGAGCGCGCAGCTGGGGAGCAGGCGCGGCGGCGCGAGCTGCAGCAGCAGGGCCAGCAGGAAGGCGGCGGCCAGAGCGAGCCACACGACGCGGAGGGGGCTCAGCATCCAGAGCGCCGCCCCGGCCCAGGGAGCCATGGCCGGGCCCGCTCCCGCGCTCCCGGGGCCCCCCCTCCCGCCTGCCTTCAGCGGGCGCGGGACCGGCCGGCCCTGTGCGCGCCGCGCGCCCCTCTCCGGCGGGAGGGCGGCGGGGCGGCGGGCGGGCGGCGGGCGGGGCTTGGCTGACGCGGCGCGAGGCGGGGACGCGCTCTGACCCTGCGGGGACTCGCCTGCGCCGCGGGGGATCCCGGGATTTGTCTCTCCTCTGACTCGGGGATGCCCAGATGCATTTATTTGAATATGATTCAAATAAGCGAAACTAACTAGACCACGTGCCTGAAAGTGTTCGCCGCCGCTTTATTTTCAATGGAAAAAAGAAAAACAATTCAGTGCAATTGAAATAGGACCTAAAGCCAGTCTGTATGGAAGGAGCAAAGAAAAAAATACACAAACGGTCAATAGACACATCAAAAACTCTGAAAGATTACCCATCCGAAAAAATAAAAATCTTAGACTTTCAATGAGATAACAACTTCACAGCCAGTAGGAATAACAAGTGTGGTGGAGAAGTCAGATCCTTCATGTATTTCTGGTTGGAATATAGCCAGAGGAGGATACATACAATCCAAATAAATGTCTATAATCAAAATGTGGAATGTCCTCACAATGGAAAATATTTGGCCTGAGGCATGCTGCCATATGGATGCACCTTGAAAAACAGTACAAGTAAAAGAAAGCCGTCATAAAAGACCATAGGACAGCACATTGAGATTTGAAGGGGGATGATTTATACTCCCCTCTTCCTCTCCTAGTGCCCCAATGGCAATCTTGTTTAGGACTCCAACCCTATCCTCTGGGCAAAGCTGGAGCCCAGACTCTGCTGAGCCTCCCGGTCTCAGTTTTGTTTCCCAAATCCATCAAGCGGGTGAGTCATTCTTTCTCCTACAGGGAGGAGTGAGTGATGGGGACTGGAAAAGATGCCAGATATGGCCATTCCATACTTTTTCTTTACCTTGGTAATCCCTCCACACATTACTCGGCACTAAGTAATGTCTCTATTCACTAATTTACCAAATATGTATTGAACACCCACCATAAAGTGTATAGTGAGGACTCTATAGACCGGGTTGGATGGCCTCTTTGGTTGAGGGATGACAACGCTAAGCATCTGAACAGTTAAACCACAGTCAGCTGCTTTCAGTGCTGTGCATTCCAAGTCTCGTTCTGAACTCCTTTTGGCTCCATTTCCGTTCGCCTCTTTTGGTGATCTCATGTCTCAAGGACTGAAATAAGGATGCCAACCTCAACCTTTCCCTTGAACTTGTCCTACTCTATTTTTTCAAGAATGAAACTTTAAAAACCATCTAAAATTCATCTCTTAAAAAAAAATCTCAGATCTTTCCTCTCTTGCTCCTCCCTTCAACCAAATCTACTCATGTCTCAGTTTCCCCAGGAACTGATATCTCCATTGCTCAAAAAACTCGAAGTCTTCCCGACACTACTTCTCATCCACCTGCAAAATAAGTCTAGTTTTACCTTCAAAATAAGTCTAAATTATGTACCATTTCATTATCTCTAACATATCATCCTGGTCCAAGTCACCATTACCTGCCTTGATTATTATAATAACCTTCTAGCTGCTGCTTCTGCCTTGGTCCCTATGGTCTGTTTCCAACACAGCAGCTAGAATGATTCTTTCAGATCATGTCACGTCTCTGCTAAACCCTCTAGTGGCTTTTCCTTGTATTGAAAGGCACATTCCAAGTTGTACATGGTCCTGTCTGATCTGGCCCTCTCCCTCTCTGACTTCATCTCCTACTCTTGCCTGTGTTCACTCCACTCCCCACATGCACACTGGCTTATGTGATGTTCTTCAATCTGCTAAGCATGCCCCTGCCTTAGGGCCTATGTACTTTTGTTCCATTTGATCAGGCAGCCCTCTCCCAGATATATGCCTGGCCCCCTCCCTTGCTTTTTTTTCAGGTTCCCACTCAAAATTAAAGAGAGACCATCGTATATAAAAGAGTCTTACCTTCCTTTGCATTTCTTTCCTTAATATTCTCCACATCGCTCATCAGAACCGGATGTGCCATATGTTTCATCATTTATATGTTTATTGTTTGTTTCTTCCATGAGAATAAATGTGCCAGGAGGGCAGGGATTGGTTTATTGGTTATCATTTTTCTAGTACCTTTGTCAGTGCCTGGCATATAGGTGCTCAACAAATGTTATTGAGTGAATGAATGAATCATTCCATATATATCTAAGATATCAGTAGAAGAAATGTTGTAAGGCAGTAAGTAGTACATAATGTCATTGCCAAATAAATCATATTTAAGTTAATATTCTGGCCTATTATTTTTATTATTACCATTCTAATAATTATGTGCAGCAGTCATTGTCCATTATTACCTATGACAAGCAGGATTGATGTCCTATTATTTTATTTGGGTTAATAACAAAACCTGAAATGAGTAATGGATAAAACATGAGGAAATAGGACAATTGAAAGGAAGATAGTGGGAGTTAAACTTTCCTTCCTATATGACTTACATCATTTAAAATGATTCCAATAATGTGCTTCCTAGTCTACTTAGTATATTCAATCCATATAACACAGAAATTCATTTCCTACATTAAATCTACATTTTTCAGTTGGCACACACAAAAGTGATCTTTTATGAGAGAAAACATTTGGGCCATATGTACAGTGTACTAGAAATTGATTAGGTTTGATTAATCTGTCTTAGTAAAAATCTTTACAAAAATGGGTGAAATTATTTTTAACAACCTCTGCTCCTTGGAATTACTTGTCAATATTAATTTACCTGGAACCTGCACTTTCTATGTGATGGATTTTATTTTCATGAGCAAAATGAGTATCTATTTGAATTTTTTCTTAATAATGTGTTTAATTCCAAAAAAATTTTAACATTAAAGCAGTACTAATTTTAGCTATAGTTAAATACTTAAGTGTTTTCCTGAATTTCTTTACATTGTTACTACACAATGTAAAGGAGGGAACATTTCCTGAGGTTTAGAATCTAATCCTATAGAAACTAATCTGTGCATTCAACACACTTATTCAAAGCCTTCTATGTGCTAAACACATTGTGAGGAGCTGGACCTTTAAAGAATGAATCAGACTCACCCACTAGGAGCTGAGTTACAAAACTGAAATTTCTTCTTTCACCTTCTTACTTATCTCAAAGGAATCAGTCTCTAACTTGTTTTTACTGACTCAGCAATTGATAAATTATTGATTCCAGAAATCAAACCCTGCCTTTTTTTTTTTTTTTTTTTTACCAGCAAAGGGAGTTATTTGTAGGAATAGTTTAGAAAGCACAGATTTTCTCCATTCTTGTGGAATAACTTAACACAAGTGCCAAGGAATACCCTAGAATTCTGTTCTAAGTATCCCTGAGGACACTATTCTCTCTTTTTAAAAAAATATATTTTATTGATTTTTTTACAGAGAGGAAGGGAGAGGGATAGAGTGTTAGAAACATCGATGAGAGAGAGACATCTATCAGCCGCCTCCTGCATGGGATGTGCCTGCAACAAGGATACATGCTCTTGACCGGAATCGAACCCGGGACCTTTCAGTCCGCAGGCCGACACTCTATCCACTGAGGCAAACCGGTTTCGGCGACACTATTTTCTTACCTATTTACAATAATATGTTTTATTTCCATGCTAGTGAAACAGCAATCTGTTTTATTTTTACTCCAAGAGATGGAAGGGCCTGCAGTAGAAGGTGAGGTATGTGGAAGTTTCAAGACCACTGGGGACTCAGGCTCCAGGGCAACCAACTAGATAACCATGAACAAGCCCAGTTACCACTCTGGGCCTCAGTTTATTCATTTGTTAAATGAGGCGGTTGGATTACACAGCAAATCTCAAACTTAATATATAAACCAGTCACCTGGGGATTTGGTTAAAATGCAGATTCCTACTCAGTAGGTTGGGGATGGGGCCTGAGATTCTGCATTTCTAACAAGTTCTCAGGTGGTGAATGCAACTCAGGCTGCTGGTCCATGGCCCACGTTGTGAGTGACAAGGGCGAGATCAGCATTGTCCAATAGAAAGGTAATATGAGCTGCATATGTAATTTTAAATTTCCAAAAGCCACATTGAAAAAAATCAAGATAAAAAGTTAAAAATAATTGGAACAATATATTTTATGTAACCTCATTGCAAAAATATTATTTTAATATTTCATCAAGGTAAAAATTATGAACAAGATATTTTACATTATCTTATGTAATAAAAGAGTAATATGCAAATTGACCATCACTCCAACACACAAGATGGCTGCCCCCATGTGGTCAAAGATGGCTGCATTCATGTGGACACAAGATGGTTGCCACAAAGATGGCCAGCAGGGGAGGGCCGTTGGGAGGGACCAGGTCTGCAAGGGAGGGCAGTTGTGGGTGATCAGACCAGCAGGGGAGGCAGTTGGCAGGGACCAGGATGGCAGAGGAGGGAAGCTGGGACTACTGGGCCTGCAAGGAAGGGCAGTTAGGGGGGACCCAGGCCTGCAGGAGAGAGTAATTGGGGGGGGGGAGCAGGCCTGCAGGGGAGGGCAGTTAGGGGTGACCAGGCCTGCAGGGGGAAACACTTAGGGGCAATTGGGCTGGCAAGGGAGCAGTTAGGCATCAATCAGGCCATCAGGGAAGTGGTTAGGGGGTGATTAGTCTGGCAGGCAGAAATGGTTAGGGGCAATCAGGAAGGCAAGTAGGCGAGCAGTTGGGAGACAGCAGTCCTGGATTGTGAGAGGGATATCCAGTAGGATCAGGTCTAAACAGGCAGTCAGACATCCCACCAGGAGTCCCAGATTAAAGAGAGAGCACAGGTTGGAATGAGGAATACACCCCCCTCTGTGCACAAATTTTGTGTACCGGCCTCCAGTTTTTTCATATTAGGCCTTTGAAATCTGGTCTGTTTTACACTTGCCACATATCTCCATTTAGACTAGCCACGTTTCAAATACCCAGCAGCCACATGTGTGCTACCTACCACTTATACAGGCTAGACCATCTCTGCAGCTCATATCAGTGATAATAACATTCTCCAATTCATAGCTCACATTTCAAATAGACTCCTGCCTCCAGGTGGCGCTAGTGTTCTTTGGTTCATCCTTAAAAATTTATTTTTTGCTTGGGTGAGAGCAGTACAAAAGGCCATTTAACATTACTTTTTATTCATTTAGTTCCTTT
>PVJN01017108.1:0-41142 GCA_004026805.1 Lasiurus borealis
AGTTAAATGTCCCAATGTTGATCAAATTAACTTCAGCGCTGTGACAATGGACTGTATTTGTGAGAAAATAATGGAGGGGACAAAGGGCCGCTTTATGCCAAGATTTCACAGTTGTAATGTAAAAATGTTTCTGTTGAACTAGGCCAGGCCACATCTCAAAGGGGAGACAGAAGAGCCCTGTCACTTGGGGGAAAAAAAATCTCATTTCATGGCCCAGGGCTCCAGGAGGTGTCAGGAAGTCTCAGCCCCGGAGGGACACTGGCCGAGGCCTCTGCTCCTGTTTAATCCCCAGTGCTCCCCAGAGGCAGACACACTGCTCCAGGGCCAGAGGGGACCCTAGGCCAACACAGGCCCCGCATCCCTGGAGCCCCGCACCTCCAGTGCCAGCCTGACGCTCTTCATTAATTGGGGGTTTGTCTTCTTTTTAAAAGTTTCATAACAAGAGATTAAAAGCAAAAAATTAAATGGCACAAAAAGCAAGATTATTATTTGTAATAAAACCGCCCAGAGGAACTCCCTATGTGCACTTTCACATTGAAAACCTTATCTTCGCATCTCCAATAGGAACCCTTCCCGACCGGCCAGGCTGAAGGGAGGGTGCGCTGGGTCCACACCTGCGTATGATGGCCCACGGGCCTAGGGGCCAGAGGCACGCATGCCTGGCCCTGCTGGGAGGTTAAACAGTCCTGAACACAAACTCTCCATCTTATAATAAGCTTCAGGTTTACAGGAAGGTGGCAAACATCGCCCTGGCTGCCTCTGTTTTAACACAGGGTCCCCCACAGCCCTGGGAATGGGGCTTCGGGCCGATGCACCTTCCCTAGGTCTGATGGCACCAGCTCCTGGAAACGTGGGCCCACAACGTTTCATGGGGAGATTAAGCCAAGAAGGCAGCTCGCCTCTCGCAGCCTCCTCGCCGTTCCCTGCCTTCCCGGCCTCCAGACAATGCACCCAGAGGTTCCCAAAGAGTGAATGGGGCACTGTTGGTGGCAGCGTCCATTCAAAGGGCCGCATGGCATTGTCCTCCCAATCGGCAGAGCAGAATGCAGTCTGCTGGTGGCTGCCAAAAGGTTAGCAGCCCTGATGAAAGGGTGGCCCGGTATTCACACTCCTACAGAGCCGCCCTTTGTGCTGCGCGCAGAGGCCGGATCTGCGGCTGGCCGAGCCCCCACACAAGTGATTCGTGGGAATGCAAAGCCACAGGGAAGTGCCAAAACCCTCAGGCTGCTTCCCCGGGGCTGCAGGGGAATGGCAGTTTGGGGCAATGACACAGTGCAATGCCACGCCCCGACGACAACCTGATCACAGTCACCAAGGCAGACTGCGCATGGGTCTGCCCCAGCCCCGCTCCATGGGAGGCCCCGGTGAGTGTACAGCCCCCAGAACCTGTCAGCCAGAGACTGCACACAGCAGCTCCCTAACGAGGCCTTGTTCCTGGCCAGGGGCTCGCTGTCCCAGGCATGGTGGCTCTGCCCACAGGCCCCATGGCGGCTCTGCCCACAGGGCCCCAGCCTGGCAGCTCCTGGGGAGGCCAGCATCGGCCACTGCGAGGGAACGCTCCCAGGGCGGCTCCCTGAGCCGGATGCCACCGCACACCCTGCCTTTTGCTACCCCCTGAATCAGACACTGTGCTCCTCGCCAGCACTGGCAGGTCAGTGCCCGCAGAGAACCTGCTCCAAGCAGGGCAGGTTTTCGAGTCCCTGGAGCCTCAGCGCAGACTCGGCAACACTGGAGCCTGCGGGAGAGGCTGCTGGGAGCTTGATCAGGAGGCAGGCGCAGCTTCCCTGCTCTGAAGACCCCTGGGCTGCTCCCCTGCCCGCCCCAGAGGCGCAGGCCCCAGGCTCTGGCGGGTGCAGAATGTGGAGGAAGGTGCTTAAGGGACTCAGCCCCCCAGCCCCAGCCTCCAATCTCCAGGAGTGGCAGGTGGGCGGGGCCACTGAGAGGCTCTGCCTCCCGCTGGGAGAACCCAGGGCCAAGATGTAATTGTCAGACTCCCCGGTGCCCCAGCGGGCATCTACTTCTGCCATAGCCCTGGGTTCACTTTAGCTCTCCCGCAAACTGAGGAGAAGGCACGAGGCCACCCCCGCTAAGTCCGCTGGCAGGGATTGCTGGAGCGTTAGGACCGGGTTGGGATTTGTGCTGTATCAATGGGTCAACACCGGCAAGTTTCACATTTTGGCAAATGGAAAAACAAAGTGAAAAGTAAGCGGCTGAGGAGAACACGTGGTACCGTCCCGGGCGGTGGGGTGGGGCCGCGCACACCGCACCTACCTGTCGAGCACGTAGCCCAGGGCCTTGTGCCGGATGCCAGCGTACACAGAGGGGCTGGTCTCCCAAGCGACCAGATTGGAAGCGTCGTGGAAAAGGTGGATGTTCACCAAGTCGAAGGCGCTGCGGAGACAGAGAAGGAGACTCAGAGACAAAGGCTGAAGCCTCAGGCCGGGCGCTGCCTTTCCAACCCGGCTCTGGCCCGAGCTCCCGGGGATGTGGACCCTGGCCGGGGACCCAGGGTCACCAGTGGGCAGAGCCACTTGTGCCCCATATTCCTTCCCCCTTAGCCTCTCCAGGATGACCCAGACAGGACACACGTGACCAGAGGACACAGGAGACCTGGAGTGTCCTCTTGAACATCTTTGCAAATGCAAGGTCACAGAAACTCTTCTCAAGCCAAGGAGCCAGGACGAGCAGGAGGGGAGGAGGCAGAGAGGAGGGAGAAGGAGGGGGCTGCAGGAGAAGGAGGAAGGAGTGGAAGGTGGGGATGGCTGAAGGGATGAAGGAGGGAGCAGTGGAGGAGAAGGGAGAGGAGGATGAAGGAGAAGGAAGAAGGAGTGGGAAGGGGAGGAAGGGAAGAGGGGGAATGAAGGAGAAGAAAAGGAAGGAAGGGGCCCTTCAAACTGAAAGGGGGGGACGGAGGAGACCTCAGCCAGCAGGTGATTGGCCCCGGGTGCCCACAGAGCGCACTGTAGAACTGTCGGGCCCCATGACTAGGGGTCACTACATGACTCATTCACACCCAGTAAGAAGTACCCGAGGTCAAGCCCAGGAGAGGCTGAGGGTCGCCCTGAAGCCTCAGCTGCTGTGAGGCTGTGGTGCGGCAGTCCGCGTGTCCCCCCTCCCCCCAGCCCTGCCGTGTCCAACCCACAGTCCCCTGCAGGGCCGAGACCACCGGGCCCCAAACCCAGTGAGACGGACTGACCACGGAGACGGAGGGGAGAGGACTCAGCCTCTCCTGCAGGGGCAGATGACCCCGTCCCAGCCCCTGGTGTCATCAGCCCACCCCACACTGCAGCTTGTGTGACCCTCAGCAAAGGGAGCAAATGTGACCACCGCTCCCTGGATCAGGTCACAAAGACTGCGGCTCTGCTGGGGGCTCCCCACTCTCTGGGCCCCCTGCTTCAGGAACACCAGACCTCAGCAGCCGCAGGAAGGGGCCATTGCAAACAGCAGAGCGGCTAAGGGCCTGCTGCTCCCCCCAACTGGGGTCACTGGCAGCCTCTAGCCGCCTGCGGGCACTCCAAGGTCAGATGGGGGACACCAGCTCCAGCACCAACCCCAGCTGTGCCTTGCCCCCCATTCTGTCCACACCAGTGGGTGCGCACCCTTGGCCTGCGCAAGCCCATCAGTAGCATTTAAGGTGACCCCCTCTCTAAGACCTTCACTCAGTTCAGACCATGGCCTCAGACCCTGGCACCCCCAGGAGAACACGTTAGGGTGAGCAGTGATGGCCTTCGCATCAGGGGTCTGAGGTTTCCTGCTGGGCCACTGGGAGCTGCCACCTGCAGGGAGGCCCGGCTGGGTCGCTGGGTGAGGGGTTCACTGCAGCCGAGCCCCAAACCCCACAGGACCTGCTGCGGGGCCCGCCTTCACGCAACAGAATGTGGCCGCCGCAGCGGGGCACAGAGTGGGGGTGGGGGGACTGCTTGGAGGAGCGGGCTGCTCAAAACGTCATGGCCAGGGGAGGCAGCAGGGTCTTCAGGGACCAGGAGACAATACTCCATGTCACACAGTCACCGCCAGCAAAAAGGGCCGCAGAGCAGGGGTTCAGGTCAGGGGCCGGGACTCGGGTGGCACAGCCTTTGAGGGACGTTCGCCCCACCATTTGTGCAAAACACAAAAGAGAGGACTCCACGAAGCAGAGACGAACAGGCAACACGAGGAACATACCAGTCGGCGACGCACCATCTTGTCCGAACAAAGCCTTTTCTTGACCATTTGCACTGAAAAACAAACAGGTCACACAGGTAAGCGGGGAGGGAGGGAGGGAGGCTTCCAGCAGGAGGCCAGGGCCTGGTGCACAGCCACCTGGGTCAGCTGTGGGCCAGAGCAGCGGGGAGTGTGCCCAGGCTCAGGCAACGGTGGGAGGCCAGGACTCCATCCGTGTCTGTGGCCTGGGCTTGCGGGGAGAAGGTAAGTACATGGGAACCAGTTGGTGGAGATGAAGTGCATAGACTCGGCAGGGATGGGTTCTTCGTGTCCAAATGACTCAGTGCCTGGGCTCTCCGGCCACCCACAGCCCCCGCCCCCGTGGCCACTTCCCACCGATTTCCCTACTTCCCACCGATTTCCCTACTTCCCACCGATTTCCCTACTTCCCACCGATTTCCCTACTTCCCACCGATTTCCCTACTTCCCCCAACGCCAAACTTCACACGCGACATCTAACCACAGGCTCCTGATTCCTCCACCGCCAGCCCTCTGCCTAGAGCCCTCTCTTCAACCCTAAATCGTACGTCTCTTGGCTATGTTCTAGAGACCAGTGGTCGGCAAACTGCGGCTCACGTTGACTGAGTCAGGTGCTGAGCAGCATCCGTGGGCACCACCCAGCCCCGCCTGCCTGACGGGCAGCAGCCTGTGCCCAGTGACAGACCAGCGCCTGCAGCTCAGAGCGTATTCGGTCCTCACATCAGCCACAGGAAGGGCGCCACCAGTGCCCACTGTGCAGACCGGGAAGCTGAGACTTGGACGTTAAGAACTGTGCTCAAGGTCACCGAGCGAGAGAGTGGGAGAAGCCGGAATCGGGAATTCGGTGGCTGGTCCTCTCCGCCCACCCCAGCCCGGGGCAGGAGTCAGCTGGGATGGGGGTGGGGACAGACCCATCTAACCTGGCAGGGCCCATGTCTCCTAGTGTCAGAGCGAGACTGGGGCATCTTTCCAGAACAGAACCGCCACCTCGCTTGGTCAGGAGAGGGGCCTTGACACACACCCTGTCTGACTGGCCCCTCCTGGCGAGCTGGCAACTCACCTTCTACCCCAGGCCGCCTTCTGCCTCAGCGGGAGGGCAGGCCCTGAGTAGCAGAAAACTGCCTTTCCCAGCGGGGACGGGTCAACTCAGCGGTGACCCTGCCAGGCAGTTCCTAACCACTGGCTCCTGCCCCTCCTCCTTCTTGCCCCTCCCCTCCTCTCCTCTGACTCTGGGCCTAACTCTGGGATGTGGGGACACCTCAAGGACATGGCCTCCAGCCCCCATCACTTCTCGGAATGGGAGTCGGTCTGAAGCCAGTCTGTGTGCTACTCTTCCGGTCACTGCCACCCTCTGAAATCCCACCGCGGTGATGGTGGCCGGGGGCAGCAGCGGCCGGGTGGACGGGACAGCAGCGGCCGGGGTGATACACTTGGAGGTGATCGCCATGAAGTGGAAGCCACGTCATGCCCGGGCGGGGAGCGGGGCCGCCACGTCGTTCGCCTTACAATATTAAGTCTCTGCTCAGATCCCCTGTTAATAGGATTCCTTTAGGCAGCAGATGGATGGCAAATCCAGGCGGTTTCATCTACTAAAAGACGGCATAAATCACCGGCGAGAAAGGGAGGCTGCGGGAAGGCGCTCGCCACACAGCCTCCCCGTGAAAGGCCCGCTCCGGAGCATTAGTGAAATTAATTCATCTTTCATAAGAGCCAGGAGCGGGCCCGTGATCTATGGTAACAACCAATTTCTCACTACGGGCAAGAGGAAAAAAATGCCTCGGCCCCGATCGACTACACAAATCTGCTTTTTAAAAATGGCCTCGCATTATCTGGAGTGCTGCTCCCAGAGGCAGCATCTGAAAGTCACGCGGAGCCAAAGCCGCCATAAATCAGCGGGGAAAGTTTTGTGAGCTTTATATGCAGGGGCCGTAATTATTTGGAATTGCCTCCATCATGGTAATTACATTTAGATTATCCTTAAGTGATGGTAATAAAAGAAACGGAAATCTGTCTTAAACTAATTCCCTCCCCCAAAATGTGTCCAAATAAAGCAGAGAGACTGGCCTGCAGGCACGGAACGGGGAGGAGCAGGCGAGAGCGGCTGCTACAGCGAGGCCTCCCGCACCAGCCGCACTGACGTGGCGCCTGGGTGCCCGGCCAGGACGGACCACCCTCTGCTGAGACGCAGAGCCTGTGGATGCCTGGCACACGTCAAAGCGCCTCGTCACTCCCAGGACCTTGGAGGTGCCGGCGCTCTCAGCACCGTCACTGTAAGGGACTCAATGGTCCCCCTGGGGACCACCCACTTCTGGAAATGGTGTGACTTCATCTCCAGAGACCTCCGTCTTAGGCAAACGCACAGATACTGAGCCAGTTTCTAACGTGACAACGTCATATCCACGGGAACCACCACAGCCACCCTGAAAGCCACTGCTGGGGCATGGCGGTCTCCTCATCCCGGAAACACGCTGCTCTCCAGTGGAGAGATCGGGTGCCCCCGGTGACAGTGTGGTCACCTGCAGGTGTGGCCGAGTGGTCACCTGGGGTCAGAACTGCTAAGCACAAGCTTCCGGTTTGGACCCAGGCCACTTGTCCCTGGGGAGGGAGGCAGTCCCTAGCTGTCTGTCCCTAGGGAGCCATTCATGTAAGTCCTTGGGGGATGGGCCGCATGCTGGGGTCCATCATAAGCTGGGTATCCCCGAGTGGGAACAGCACCCCTGATACTGAGAGGCTGCTGTGTGGGGAGCGGCCTGGAGAAGCACCTGCCTCGTGGGACCAAGCACTTGGGGTAAGCCGGGTGCCAGCAGGCGCCCATGCCCGGGACGGAGGGAGGCTGGGGAGAGAGGAGATCTAAGCTCAGGGGGCAGACAGGGCCAAGCCCAACTTCTTTTCAGTCTGGAGGCGGCCCCGCCCGGCCGCTCCCTACATTTCCCAGTTCGAAGCTTTCAAGTTGCATATAAAGACTTGAACTGCTTGAGGGGGAGGTAGGGGGCTTATGGCCTCCCCAACACTGGCTGCAATTGTTACACCAGCCCCCTGTCCAGCACGCCCACTGCCATCGCAGGATTACTCCGCCAACCCCACTGCCCAGCCCGGCACTGACCTGGGCATGGCCAGCCCATGGGCACCTGTCAGCCCTGCCTCTGCTCCCAGGTCTCCACTGGGGAACCTCAGCCACCCTAAGTGGGGGGAGTGCCCCTCTGGGCTGGGACTGGACCCCAGGATAAGAACAGAAGAGCTAGGACGACCCAGGTCCCAGCTCAACCTCACATGGCCAGTGTGCCTATAACCACGACAGAGAGGGATGAGGACTTTCCACTTATGGGTGTTCGGTCAGGACCCTGGACACTGCCAAGCATGTCGCGCTCTGGGCTGAGCCCCAGCCACCCTAGGGACCCTAGCCACGCTCCTTCTCCTGCTGGGAGGAGGCTGAGGCCCTGCCTGTGCCCTGTGGCCCTTGGTCACCCTCAGGCAAGGGTCCCAGCCCGCGTGGCCCCACCCGAACTCCAGGTAAGCTAAGCTGCGTCTGGAATGGGACAGGGCCTGGGAGCTTAGCAAAAATTGGACCCCGAAAACTGAAACCAACTTCTTGCCTCTTAATATCTCCAAGAGAATTGTGGTCCCACGCTCTGGACAGGACCCACCACGGCCAACATTCAGGGAGGATCCCAGGAGCCACAGCATCGACTGTGCTCAGGGAAGGCCCAGAACTGAAGCTTCTAGAGCTTTCGGGCATGCCTTCCTCCAGCCTCAGGCGGAGCAGCCAGGCCGGGAGGCCGGGCCTCTGACACCGTGTCCTTGGCTCGGGACAAAGGATGAGGAAGCCGTGCCTGGCGTCACAAGAGGGCCATCCTTTACGGAGGCGGCCACAATCCCCTCACTCCGGCTCAGGTCATAAAACACGTTAATAAAGTTGTGGCCTTGCTGAAGACCGGCTGGAGCGCGGGTGGGGCGTCCGCTGAGCAGCGGGCAATCCTCAGGCAGAAGGGCCTGGAAGCCATCCTTCTTGCGGCTGAGCACTCCTCTGTCAGGGAGGCGGGCGCCAGGCCTCCAGGCTTCAATCACACCGCCTCCGGCCCCCGTTAACAGGAGAGAAAGGACAGTGACCAACTCTGAGCAACACGTGAGGGCACAGGACGAGGAGACTCCGAAGTGCTGCTTATCATGCGGACTAAAGACACAGGATCTGAAACAGTGTGTACAGGGCAATGCGCATAAAAATAACAAGGCGACACAAGGGGCGGTAAAACCCCCAGGACAGAAAGCAGCATTTTCTGCCTGAGTCTGCGCCGTGGGTGGTAAACAATCCCCCACTTTCCTTAACCTCCGATCTGTCTGAAGCAGCCTCTGCCTGCGACCCGGAGGGCTCTCGGCCGTGCCTCTCGCAGGAATACACCTCGTGTGTCACTGTCTGGCACATCATAGCTGTGAAGGTCGGGTAGGTCATGGCCAGACTGACCCGCTCTCATCTCAGGCCAAACTGAACAGATAACCATCTTCCTGCAGCGCTGGGGATGGTTCCTCTCCCAGGAAATAAGGATTAGAAAACTGAGCAGTTGTTTGAACAATGAACATGGCAAATTCTCTCAGCTCTTACCTACGACAACCCATGAGCCCACGCACATTCCAGATCCTCCCAGAAGGAGAACGTGGGAGCGTGGCAGCAGAGATGTGATCCCCACCATGATCCGAAGACCCCATGTCCTAAATGTCCCTTCTCACGTGACCCCCTGGGAAGTAAGGGCTCTGGGAGAAGGGGCACGGGCTCGGACGCACCTCGGGGAAGTAGTCCTGCGGGAACTTCTCTTTCTCCAGCATGGGCGTGCTCTCCAGCGTGTCCGAGTAGATCTCTTTGCCAGTGACCTTTTTATACTTCTTAGCTAGAAAAGAGCGGATGCACCGTGTGAATAACCAGGTCACTCCATCCACCAGCCACACGCCGGGGGATCCCGTGTCCCACCCTGCAGCCCTGTGGGGAGCAGGGAGCGACGACGGGCACCAGACGGGGGGCTCTGACCCAGCAGGCTAGCTGCTTCCGGGACGCTGTGACTCGTAAATCGCGGGTCCGCCACCCGGAGCCTGACACTCCACTTCATTATCCACTAACGCTCCAGCCTGCAGATTTACAGGGGCTAATTGGCATCCTCCGTTAACACCGTGAGTATGTTCCAGAGGGCTGCGGAATGACCGTTCGCTCATACTTAATACAAATTTATTTAATAACATTGATTCCCTCCACACCCAGCCAACATCACTCATGCGCAAGGACGAGGGGTTTTTATGTGAAATGGAGAGAGGAGGGCACACAGACCAAGCTCCTCGCCGCCTGCCCGCCAGCTCACTGGATGAGATGTCCGGCTGGGACCCCCCACCTGGGCTGACCCCCGCAGACAGGGTGTGGCCTGGTTCCCTCACACCAGGACCAGGGGGCTCTTTTCATGGATGGTAACCCCACGCTGTGGTGGGGTCTGGTGAAGAAATGTATGAATATGCTCCTCAAAGTCCAGGCCTCCGCTCAGGATGCCCTGTAGGGAGTGCGGCTGCACCTGGGCCCACCGAGACCCACATGCAGGCCCGCCCCGACCGCAGCAGAGAGGCCTGCCAACTGCACACGCGCTCCTCTCTCCGGGAAGGCCCGGCACAGCGGATGGGCCTGGGCCGTTAGGAGATTCCTGGAGGCCAACATGACCAGTTCTGCTGTCCGAGTCCCTGAGGGTCGTGCTCTGAGCCCCATGAGCTGCTCGCATGTTGTTTCTGGAGCACCATCTGCCCCGGGAGGAGCAGGGAGGAGACAGGAGGCGGGGGCTTGAGGCAGCGTTCCGTGGAGCCTGAACCCCAGGCCAGAGCAATGAACACTGCAGATTCTCTCAGCTCTCACCTAAGACAACCCATGAACCCACCTTTAGGGCTGGGGACTCGAGGGGCTAAAGCAGAGCCTGGCTGTGAACTGTATGGGATGCGTAGTGACTTAGGGAACTAAGAGCAGGGCAGGTGGAAGGGAGCTGCTCCCCTATTGCTGGGCAGTGCCTGCTGTGACCCTGGTCCCCCAAGGTCCCGTGGAGCATCGCCCTCCCCTCGGAAGGCATCAGAGGGAGATGGACCCAGTTAACCAGAGGCAGGTACCCGGGGGCAGGTAGGCACAGGCCTGTCTGAGCAAACAAGGACCCATCCCTAACACCCATTTGCCACTGGGATGCACAGAAGGGCGTTTAATCACCGAAGCACTTACTGGAACCACCCATCCATCTCGGCAGAAGGACAGCATTTGTCAAATATCAGCCCCACGCAGCCGGCATCACTCCGAGGAGGTCGAAGGGAGGCCTGCCCAGGTAGCAGACACAGGGGTGGGGGCTAACGCCCAGGGGAGAACCAGTGTCCCCCCAGCAATGTGGCAGTTCTCAGAGATTCCGCCTGTGCTGCGGCCCCTGATCCACTCCCCCCCCCCCCCCCAGGGCCTTTCCATGGCCTTGACCTCCCAGGAGCCCTGAGAACATGGACACGGGCACAGACATGGGACATGGAGATGAGACGCGAGAGTGGACCCGGGCACACGGTTAAGGGCATGGGACACAAACACAGGGCGTTGTCTGGGCCTCTTGGGACATGACAGGGGAAACAGAGGATCCGGGTGTGGCCACAGGGAGAGGCCAGGCAGAGCATGGGTTGATGGAAGAGCCAGAAGGGCGAGGAAGGAGGAAGGGGGACTCTGCCAGGTCAGGGAAATGAGTATCAGCAGCAAGGACAGGAAACAGGGGAGCGGTCCCAGGCAGGGCTGAGCCTGGGCCGGCCTGGAGGACTGAGGGGCCTCAAAGCCCCAGCCCTGGCAGAGGCTCTGCCCTCTGCCCAGATCTCAGATCGTTCCTGCTCCTCCCAGACAGTCACCTGCACAGTGACACAGCTGCTGCTGTCACAGCTGGGAGGGCTGGCCACGGGGCTCTGGGACCTGGCTGACCTGGGTGGCACTGTGCACACGCCAGCACCAAACACATACACGCCATTCCTCACCCATGAGGAGCCCACGTGCGCTGCTCTTTCCAGAGCCAGGGCACAGCTCGCCTGTCTCTGAGGCTAAGGAAGAACATTCTTTCTCTATGTCTGTCCAGGTGCAGGACTCCTCCTGGCAAAGCTCGAACCAGCACAAGAGCCACCAGGGCCACCAGTCCGTGCTGCAGGGGACGGACACCTGGGGGTGCCTGTTTGGTGGGTGTCTGCTTGGGACTCAGTTTTGGAGGATCCCTGCACTGAACAGACTTCTAAAGACTATTGTATTGAATTTAACCTTGGTCCTACAACTTTGCTTATTAGTACTGTTTTGTTTTTGTTGATTCCTTGGGGTTTTCTACAGAGATAATCAAGTCAACTGAGACGAAGGCAATTTTTCCGCTCTCCCTCCAACCAATACGCCTTTTATTTCATGTCCTTGTCTTACTGCATTAGCCGAGATGCCAGTATGATGTTGAAGAGCTATGGTGAGAGGGGCCATCCTTGCCTTGTCCCTGATCTCAGGGGGAAAGCACCTAGGTTCTCGCTATGAAGTCTTACGTTAGCTGTAGGTTTTGTAGCTTTAGCAAGCTGAGGGAAGTCCCCTCTATTCTTAGTTTGCTGAGTGTTTTTATTAAACTTGGGTATTGAATTCTGTCAAATGCTTTTCTGCATCTATTAATATGATCATGTGACTTGTTAGCCTGTTGGTGTGGTAGATGACATTCATGTATTTCTGAATGCTGAACCAGTCTGGAATAAATATCAACTGGTTATTGTGTATAATTTTTCTTATGCCTTGTTGGATTCTAGTTACTAATTTGTGTTTAGAATTTCTACATTTTATATTCATGATAGATATTGGCCTGTAGTTTTCCTTATTTCATAATGTTTTTAATGTTTTGTAATGTTCGTATTAGGATAATGCTGGCCTCACAGAATGAGTTAGGGAGTTATTTCCTTGCTTCTATTATTTGGAGGAGATTGTAGAAAATTGCTATGATTTCTTCTTTAAATGTTTGGTTGAATTCACCAGTGAAATCATCTGAGCTGAATGCTTTCTTTTTTTAAAAGTTATTAATTATTGATTCCATTTCTCTAATACATAAAGACCTATTCAGATGATCGAGTCCTCTTTGTATGAGTTTTGGTAGACTGTATATTTAAAGTTGTCCATTTAAGTTATCGAATTTATAGGCATAGACTTGTTCATAAGATACCTTTATTATCCTTTAATGTCTATAGGATCAGTAGTGATGGCTCCTCTCTCAATTCTAATATTAGCAATTTGTCTTGTTTTCATTGGTTAGCTGGCTGGAGGTTTATCAATTTTATTCATCTTTTCAAAGAACCAACTTCTGGTTTTGTTGATTTTTCTTTACTGAGCTCCTGTTTTCAATTTCATTGATTTATGCTCTAATGGTAATCATTTCTTTTCTTACGCCTGCTTTGGATTTAATTTAATCTTCTTCTAGTTTCCTAAGGCAGAAGCTTAGATTATTGATTCTACATCTTTTTTTAAAATATATGCACTTGCTGCTACCAATGCACTGCTTTCACGACATCCTACAATTTTAGTAAGTTGTGTTTTCACTTTCATTTAGTTCAAAATATTTTTAAAATTTCTCTTGAGACTTCTTCTTTGACCCATTATGTTATTTAGAAGTGAGATGTTTAATGTCCCACATATTTGGGGGTTTTCCAGTTAGCTTTCTGTTATTGATTTCTAGCTTAATTCCATTGTGGGCTGTGTTTCTCTTCTTTGAAATTTGTTGAGGTGTGTTTTACAGACCAGAATGTGGTCTTTCTTGGTGAGTATTCCGGCTGACTTGAGAAGAATGCATTCTGCTGTTGTTGAACGGATTATTCTATAAATGTCCATTAGACCAGATGATTGATGGTGCTGCTGAGTTCAACTCTGTCCTCACTGACGGCCTGCCTGCTGGGCTGTCCATCTGTGAGTGAGGGGTGTTCCAGTCTCCAGCTATGAGAGTGGACCCATCTGGTTCTTGTTGAAGATCTACCAGTTTTTGCTTCATGCATTTGATGCTCTGTTGTTAGGTGTGTACACATTCAGGATTATCATGTCTTTTTTAGAGAATTAATCCCTTTACCATGATGTAAAGCCCCACTTCATCCCTGATAACTTTCTGTGCTCTGAAATCTGTTCTGTCTGAAGTTCATGTAACTACTCTGCTTTTTTTTTCACTGAGTGTGTTAGCAGAGTATATTTTTTCCAGCCTTCCTTTACTTTTATCTATCTATCTATCTATCTATTTATCTATCTATTTATGAGTTTTCAGTAGACAATAGTTGGATCTTGTTCTTTTTTTTTAACCACTCTGACAGTCTGTCTTTTAATTGGTATATTTAGACCATTCACATTTAAAATAATTATTGATGTAGTTGAACTCATAACTTCCATATTTATAGCTTTTCTATTTATGACCTTTATTCTTTGTTTCTTTTTGTCTTCCACTCTTTTCCTGCCTTTATAAAATTAAACATTTTATAAGATTCCAATTCTTCTCTTCTTTTACTCTATCAGTTATACTTCATTAAAGACATTTTAGTGGCTGTCAAAGAGTCTGCAATAATCATCTACAATGAATCCAAGTCCGTTTTCAAATAACACGATACACCTTCAGAAACACTGCAGGGTCTTTATAACTAGTCATCAATTCTTCCCCCCAGCCCTTATAACATTTCTATCATTCACTTCACTTATCCAATAGCTATTGTCACCCAATGTATTGTTGTTACAATACTCAGAATGAAAGTTATCTGTTAGATTAGTAAAGAATAAAAAATAAGATATTTTATCTTCATTTATTCCTTCTCTTACACACACTCTCTCTCTTTTTAACATAGCCCCAAGCTTCTCCACCTTGTCACTTTTCTTCAGACCAAGAGCTCCTTTTAACATTCCTTGTAAGGCAGGACTACTGGAAACCATCTCCCTCAACTTTGATTTGTTTGAGAAAGTCTATTTCTCCTTCATTTTTTAGGGAGACTTGCTGAATACAGAATTCTAGGTTATTCCCTTGTCCCCAAGAACTTAGTACTTCACTCTCCTCATGTGCATCGTTTCTATAGAGAGGTGGATGTTAATTCTTACCCTTGTTCCTTTAAGATCTGGTGTTCCCACCCATCCCTTCCCTCTTTATCTTTGGTCTCTGCATAGAATCTGCTTAGGTGTGGACTTCCTGGCATTTTCCTACATGACACTCTCTGAGCTTTAAGATCTGTGGCTTCATGCCCATTATTTGGGGAAATTCTTGGACAGCATTACTTCAAGTATTTCTTCTGCCCATTTCTTGTCTAATTTTTCCTGTTGGTATTCCCATTATGCATATGTTACACCTTTTGTAGTTGTTCCAGTTATTTTTTCCTTTTTAATCCTCACCCAAGGATATGCTGATTGACTTTTACAGATAGAGGATAAGAGAGAGAGAGAGAGACGATGTGAAAAAGAAACGTCAATCTGTTGTTTCCTGTATGCATGTGCCCCAACCAGAAATCGAACTCACAACCTTTTGGTGCACAGGATGATGCTTCAACCTACTGAGCCACCCAGCCAGGACCCCCATAGTTCTTAGACATTTGTCCTGGCATTTTTTCTCTTTGCCTTTGCAGTTTGGAGAGTTTTCATGTTCTAGTTCACTGATTCTTCCTTCAGCAACATCCAGTATGATAAGCCCTTCAAAGGCACTTGTCATTCATGTCACAGTATTTCTGATTTCCAGCTTTTCCTTTTTATTCTTCCCGAGAGTTTCCATCTTTCCTCTTATGTTACCCATCTGTTCTTGCATGTCCATTGTTTCATTAGATTCCTCAGCAAATTAATTGTTATTTTTAATTATCAGCCTGAGAGTTCCAAATCTAGGTACTAACCAAGTCTGTGCATGCTTTTCTCTTCAGGGTGTATTTTTACCTTTTAGCACGCCTTATAGTTTTTGTTGAAAGCAGCACGAAAATAACTGGGTAGGAGAAACTGAGGTAGACAGTCCTTCCATAGGAGGCTGATGATGACCTGGCGAGAGCGGGGCTATTTCCTATGCGGTCAGAGCTAAAACATCCTCCTGGGCCTTGCTCCTGTTTCCTCTGCTGTCCCAGGCTCCTGTGAGACCCCTTTGCAGAACCTCCATCATAAGCCTTGCTGGGATGCTGCGGTGGAGGTTTGGGTGGAGGAAAAATGTCCGATAGTCCCCTGAGTAGGGCTCAGTCTCTCAGTCAGTATGTGCCCCTCACATGTGCTTCTCAGCACCCCGAAAGCTGGTGCTCAGGCATTTCCCTCTCAAGCAGCGCACGCTCGGCCTCCAGAGGGCCTGCAGTGACGGTCTCCACCAGCAGCTCTGCTGCTCTGGGTCTGCCCGTCTCAGCTTTGCGGCAGCGGTTTGCCTTGTGACCTCGCTCCGCCAGGGGACCTCAGAAGAGTCGTCCAGTTGCAGTTTGTTTGGCTCTTCTTGTTGGGAGGATGGAGCTGACGACGTCCAACATCTCCACATGTTGGACCAGAAGCTGAAAGTCACTTTCATCCCTTTTCATCCGTACCTGTGCGAGTCCGGAAGTTTCTAAGAAGGTACTTATTTGTTAAAATTCAGGCTATTTTTTTGTAAAAGTGTATTCAAACTATTCACAAATTCTGGGTTGCGACTTTTGTTGTGACTCAATTCAAGGAAGAAGAATGAGGCTCGAAGAGCAGGGCTGCGGAGCAGGGGGCAGGCAGTGCTCCTGCCTGAGATGCCGGCCTTGCCCCGCACCCCTCCCCTGCTCCTCATACCCCACACCCACACCCCACCCGCATCCCATGTCCCACACCACGTCCTACATCTGCATTCCACACCCTATATTGCACCCCATACCCTGCACCCCACACCTGCAATTCACACCCCACCCTGCTGTGGGGCAATGGTAGCCCCCACTGTGCTGGGACACTGAGAGTGTTTACAGAACTGACACATTCTCTTGACACACAGAGCGTGTTCAATGGACATGCATGTACTATTACAGCTCTTGCCACGGACAATGTGGAGGCCAGGGGTAAGGTAGTGCTAGGATCATGCGCACCTCCAGCATACAGTTTTAATAAACTGTGGGCCAGCAGGCACTCTCTGACTGACCGGATTCGGTAGTAAAATACGTATGCAAATGGTTACTTAACGAAAGGACTCGTTCATCAGATCGGCACATATCCAAGCCTGCGGTGCAGGTGACCAACATCACCCCCTCCGCTGCCAGCCCCCCGGGACCTCCTCGCCACTCCCCTGTCCATAACCGGATACACTGGTGCCGCTGCCCATGAAGACTGCAATCAGAGCCAAGGTCACTGTGGAAAGTTAGAGGCTCATTTAAAAGCCTGGAGGGACTCCTCAGGCGGCAGGGTGTGAACACCCACCGGCCAAGTCCTGCTCTCAGCCGGCCCAGAGCACTGCTCTCGCTGTTAGAAGACTGTTCTCCATTTCCTAAGGGTGGTCTGTCTCCCAATGAGCGGAGATAATGACTCGGAGACACTGACATAATTAGTGGCGCTCCACAGTTATTACAACTTTAATGACATTTCAAATGAGCGTGGTCTGGCTCACTAGCCTTGACGGAGCGCGGCAGAATGTGCGCGGAACCTGAGGATGTAACACGGAGCGGAACATAAGAGGACCAACACGCCCAGTGGAACGGGCGATACGGAAACCTGTCAGATCTGGGGTAACGGCCTCCTGTGCCCCAAGACACAGCGACACGCCTGTGACGTCAGAGGCAGCTCAGGGAGAATCTTCTCTGCCCAGGCAGCGTGGACCACAAACAGCTCTCACTTGTTATTTTGGGGTAAGTCATTGTCCCATTCTGTCTCCACTCTGCACATCTGACAGGGACACAGACGCAGAGAGCCTTTCCCTTCTCCTCGCGCTCCACTGCAGGAGGGGCAGCTTGGCCTGCCGAGTCCCGCTCTGGGAGCAGAGGGGTGGCAGGGGGAGGACAAGGGGGTGAGCTGGCTGGGCTAGGGGGACGCCGGCCAGCTGTCTTGGTTTCAGTGCAGCCAGAAAGCCAGGTTTCAAACGAGGTCCCTGGTTAGTGACTGCCAGTAAGTGACTCAAACCGAGACCACGCCAGTCCCTCACAGGGACACCGGGCAGGGGCTGGGGAGTCTGCTGAGACAGGAAACCCCACAAGGATTCCGGACAATTGACATCAGAGTCTTACCTTTGAAGTCAAACTGGTAGATGTTTTTTAAGGATTCGTGAAGAAAATAAAAGCTTCCTAGAGCCTGTGGAGCAAAAGAGAGATCCGGTGAGAGACCTGCAGGCGGATATTTCTAACAGAGCAACGACAAAATGCTCTGAACCAGAACTGAAGGTGCACTCCTTGGAACTCGGTCACATCATGGAGATCTGCACTGTGCACCGTGGGTGGCCCTCCGATATACCCATGAGCCAGCTGCCAGCGGCATCTCCTCCACAGAGGTGCCATCCGGGTATCTCCCCTCTGCCCCGCCACGGAAGACGGACACGGGGGCATGCAGCCTGTGGGCCAGGGAAGCAGCAACAGGCTGTGCCCGTGCCACCTCCTGGCCGGTCACCACCGCCCTGCCACCGGACGTCTTAATTTGTTTCGGGCGGAACGCACCTAGGAACAGTGTAAGTAAATAAATGTCATTGCGAACATTTAAACCAGCACCTCGTTGAATGCGATACAGCTGATATCAAATCCTGAAGTTTACAAGAAATAAATGGAAAATACATTGCCAATGCAGGTATGGAAACTGTAATTCATAGAGTCGGAAAATCCATAATTAGCTGTAATGAATATTTAAAGTCAAAGTTCAGCTAACTTTTCCAATGTTTAACCTACTCTATCAATACGGTTCAGGGCCCTCATTTATCACGGTCGCGACAGCGTCTGCACAGAAATGCGCCCGGGCCTGCTCCCCGGGTCCTCCGGCCACAGGACCTGTCAACAGTGTGGTCGACGCGTCTGCGAATATTGACTCCTTGCCTGTTTTGCTAAAAACAATTAAAATACTTTTTTACATATTTATAAACCTGAGTGTCGGGAGTGCCTGTGAATTCCCCATTAAGCGCATGCAGCCCAGTCACTGCAGGCAGGCGCCCTCCGCCCTCCCGCAGCGGTGCAAGCTCGCGGGGCATCCACAGCGGAGCAGTCAGCATCGCCCACAGGGCTGGGCCCCTCGGGGCCCTGGGGGGCTGGGCGAGGACCAGAAACAGAACTGGGAAGCTGCCCAGGAAGTGCCAGCTCCGTATGAATGTTGGAAGTGGCAGGGGACTGTCTCTGAGACGGCTATGGCCTGGAGTCCCCACCCCCTGGGCACGGGCAGGAGTCAGTGCCCATGGCAGATGGAGCCCGCTCCTCAGGGGGCTCGGCAGCTGAACCAGGCCCTGGTGAAAACAAGTGTTGGCAAAGCGACTCAGCCAGCGTGGGCCCCGATGGCAGCCTGCTCTGTGATGAGCGGCTGCACCCCGACTCCGTTTCCCAGCCGCCTGACTGGGATGACCATGGTGCAGAGAGCTCCGCGTCCCGGGACAGAGAGCGACAGGCAGTGGCAAAGCCCCGGCTGTGGGGTCCCCACCTCCCCGAGGAGGCCCTGCACAAAGCCGTGGAGCCAGGACAGAACACAGCTCCTCGTCAGAAACGCCTCCATCACTCTTTATTTGCAAACAGATCCAACAGCCAGTGATCGATCATTTCCGCAATTGGGTTGGCAGCCAAAGTACATACCATTAACCTGCGGCCTCCCCATCCGGCTCACTTGTTCGCGAGACAGAATTCCTGACACTCAAATCAAGTCGACTTAGCAGGAAAGGGCACACGGAACACATTTTTCTTCTCAGATACCACAAGAGCAGAAAACAGCGAAGGGCTTCTCGCGTAAGAGCCAAAGGTGGCAAAGGCTGCTTTCACCTGTGTCGCCAACGTCCTTGTGAAAACGTCACCACTGCCGTGGTCAGTGTGGCTCAGTTGGTTGGGTTTCGCCTTCCCATGAACCAGGTCATAGTTGAATTCCTGGGCAGGGTATATGCCCAAGTTGTGGACTCAATCCCCAGTAGGGGGCATGCAGGAGGCAGCCAATTGATGTTTCTCTTTCACATGGATGTTTCTCTCTCCCTCTCTCTTCCCCTTTCTCTGAAGTCAATCCTATAAAATAAAAGGGTAATATGCAAATTGACCATCACTCTAACATACAAGATGGCCATCCCCATGTGGTCAAAGATAGTTGCTCCCCCTGTGGATACAAGATGGCTACCACAAGATGGCCAACAGGGGAGGGCAGTTGGAAGAGACCAGGCCTGCAAGGGAGGGCAGTTGGGGGGGACCAGACCAGGGGAGGGCAGTTGGGAGTGACCAGGCCCTTCAGGGGAGGACAGTTTGGGAAACAAGGCTTACAGATGATGGCTGTTGGAGGGGACCATGCCTGCAGGGGAGGGCAGTTAGGGGCAACCAGGCTGGCAAAGAAGGGCAGTTAGGGGTGACCAGGCCAGCAGGGGAGGGCAGTTGGGGGTGACCAGGCTGGCAAGGAAGGGTAGTTAGGGGCAACTGGGCCAGCAGGAGAGCAATTGGGAGCCAGCAATCCTGTATTGTGAGAGGGATGTCTGACTGCCCATTTAGGCCTGATCCCTGTGGACAGTTGGGCATTCCTCAAGGGGTCTCAGATTAGAGATGGTGCAGGCTGGACTAAGGGACACCCCCCCCATGCACAAATTTCGTGCACCAGGCCTCTATCTAGTAAAAACATATAAAAATGAAAATGTCGCCACTGCACCAGGTCTGAGCTCCCAGGAGCCTGCAGAGCACGGCAGAAGGGAGCATTCCTCCTAAAGTCACAGGAACAGGCCACCTTCCGTCCCTCCCAAGGGACCCGGGCCTGGGGTCCCTGTGAAGCCAACTGCATCGCAGGCTGTGCATGTGACAGCACACCAGCTGTGAATCTCCTTCACACACTTGTCTCCCCTGAGACGGGAGAAATGCTAAGACATTAAGGTTCACGTGATCTAAGAGCACTGAGGACTCAGTACAGGGAGATGGGGTGCATCCCATGAACCTCCATCCCACGATTTCACAGCTGGTTTATACCCAGGTAGTACTTGTGCAGACACACATACACATTGCACACAGTGCTTGCTCGCAGGGAAGTGGGGGCTCTCAGGAGATACGCTCCAACCAATGAGACTTTTGAGATACGAGCCAGGGCTGTAACTTTAGTTTTTTAAATGCTACATAATAATCCAACATACCAAAATGCTGTAATTTCCTCATCTAGTCTTCTGTTGGACTTGAAAACTGCTTCCAATGTGTTTGCTATTACAACCGATGCTACAGTGAACATCCTCACATGCACCGTGTCCTTGGACACACATGTGCACATATGCATCACGTGTGTGCGTGTAATGACATGCAGTTGGAGTCGCATCTTGGGTCACGGGGGATGTGCATTTTCAACACAAGCATCACCAGGTTGCCATAACAGCCCACCCTCCACCAGCCGTGTGGAGCAGTGCTAATGTGCTTGCTAAGACCTGGTGCCATTTTGACCTTTGCCAATTGGATGTGTGTGAAATTATACCTCATTGTTGTTTCAACTTGCATTTTCATTATATTAGATGAGCATCTCTTTTTAAGAGTATTGGAATTTTAAGTTTCTCCTGTGAATTTGTTTACATCTTCTGTCCATTTTTCTATTGATCTTTTTCTCATTTGGTAAGTTTTAAAAATTTTCAATATAATCGGGAATTGTTTATTACTTTGCATTACAAAGAATTTCTCCCATTCTTTGGCTTATCTCATCAATCTTTTTATGGCACCACCTTGCATTAAATGCAAGTGTTTAGTTTTAAAGTAGTTAATTAATCAATATATTCCTTTATGTTTTATACCTCGCGGCTGTATTTGAAAGCAGATCCCTAATCTGACTCCACCGTGAGATTAGTCTCTAAATTCCCACATAAAAGTCACAGGCTGTGCTTTTCCCTCAGGTTTTTACAGTGACAGGGATGTCACAGGTCAAGCGTAGTTAGTGCTGTGTCATCCCCCATGGAGTTCCATCTGGTCGGGTCCCATTGTTACCTATGTCATACTCTCATGCACCACAGTTCAGTCTATCTGAGGGTCTGTTCTTTGAGCTTTCAATTCGGTTCCATTGTTTTATTTACAATAACACTTCTTCCCATTTACAATAAGTCTTGATATTCAGTAGCATAAGTGCCCCATTTTGTTTTTCTTCACAACTGCTTTCTGTTATTTTTTGCCCTTCATACTAGTATTTCCATATGAAACTTCAGAACAGCTGCCATTACACTCAAAACACCCTGCTGGGCTAGGATTATAAATCCAGAGACTACAGATTGATTTGGGATGAGCTGGCATATTTATAATATTCAGTCTTCCTTCCCATACATGATATATCTTTAACATATATTGAGGTCTTACTAATGTCCTATAATATTTCATAATTTTCTCCATGAAGGTCTTGAAGATCTTTTGTTAAATTTATTCTTAGGTATCTTTTAGTTTCTATTGCTAAACTAGAAAATATAATTTTAAAACCACCACTGCTTTAGAAGCATTTGTTCCAGCATATAAAAATGCTGTTCATTTTTGTATATTGATCTTATATCCAGCAACCTTGTTCAGCTTACTCTTAGTTCTGATAAGTATAAATTATCTTTGAAAATTTGTAAGGACTGCTTGTTTTGGTTTGTTTCTTCTTTTTCACAATTCTTACACCACTTCTTTATTTTTATTTTTTGGTCTTGTTGCCAGATGTCCTGATTCCCAGCTGAACCAAAAAAAACCTGGCCTGTGCCGAGAACAGACTGTGTTCTGGGGGAGGGAATGTACAGAGGAGGGGGACAGCAAGGATAGAACATAACTGAATATGGATCTGCAGATAAACTAAAAATAGGCCAGGAAGAAAAGGAGGGTCAGAGTGCCCTCAGGGCTTGGAGAGAGGAGCTGAGGGACGGAGCTGCCATTTTCTGAGGCAAAGGAGACAAATGGAGGCACGAGAGATTTGGTGGGAAATGAGGAAATTGGGGTAGACCTGTTACCTGAGGTGTCTCTCAGACATCCAGTGGGGATGCCACACAGTAGTATTTGGATTCATGCGTCTGAAGATCAGGGCCATGTCAGAGTGAGAAGGGCCATTTTTTATTGGTCGTTGAAGATGGATACCGTATTTTCCGGTGTATAAGACGACCCCAGCTTTTCCAGTTAAAATATAGAGTTTGGGATATACTCGCCCTCTAAGATGACACCCGGTGTAGAAGACGACCCCCAACTTTTGAGAAGATTTTTGCTGGAAAATACGGTATTTGAAGTTGTGTGGATGCTGAGTGGAGAGAAGTTTCCTTCTCACGCCTGAGCCCTGCGCACTGCGTAGGTCAGAGGTCGGGCCATGAGGCACATGGGAGCAGGGAGAGGGTAGAACCGGCCCAGTTGAAGGAACAGGTGACCACAGGCATTTCTGGTTTTTAACTGGTTAGTGAATTGCTTTTAGAGGTTTTCAATGTTCAGCCAGGCTTTCATTCCTGGCATTAACCTATCTGACCAGGATGCACGTTTTATTAATCCTGGGATTCCGCCTGCAAACACTATGGTTAGGAGTTCTGCCTCATTTCCAAACACGCCTCCATTCTCACCGCCCAGTGCAATTATTAATGTCAAGTCTTCAGTGACGTGGCACTTGCAGATCCAAGGATACTTTCGTGTCATTCAGCTTCTCGGAGCACAGGACCCCTAACCCTTCAAGCTCCTTTACTTCCAGGTTTCTGGCCACCACGCTGCCTCTGCAATCTCCTCCTCTGGGTGACAATGACACACGGGGTTTGCTTGGGGTCCCTAACAAAGCCTCCCCCCCCATCCCTTTGTTGTGGCCCCATCCCTGCTCCTCCAGGGAACACTCTCACATGCACAGCGCCCCCTGAAGGCCGCCTCACAGGCCCAGGGGCAGCAGCCCCCGGTGGATGTCTCTCTCACAAGGAGTCCAGTCCCTCCCCCACCTGGCAGGACATTCCTGCTCCCCCTGCAAACGGTATGTCTCTCTAGATTCCTCCAGCTGCTTCCCCCACCCTGTCCCTCCCAACACATCTCTGACCTTCCACATCTCTGCACCCTACTGCCAGTGGACTCTTTTGTGGATTCCTGCTTTCTCCCCCACTTCTTCCCCCTCAGTCTCTTATTCACCAGATGCCTATTCTGCCAGTCTTCTGCTTCCAGTGACCTCCAGCACAAGCCTGCTCACCCAGGTCCCTCAGACCCACCCCCAGCTCACAAAGCCAATTTCTGCCATCAGAGGGTATTTCCCTGCTTTGCCTTGCCCACTCTCAACTTTTTCTCACGTGACCCTCCCCCCAACCCCCACCCCCCGCCACATAGGTCTTCATGGAAATGCTGCCTCCTCCCAGCAGCCCTCCCAGATCGCTCTGTGTGTAGAGCCTCAGCAGCCCCAGGCACAGTCTCTGTCCTTGTGCAGAGCTGCTCACTCTGGCTGTGAGCTTCTTTCCTTCCCACCACCTGTCTTCTTTTCTGGGAGGGGAGGGAGGCTCCTTGAGGACGTCTCATTGCCTCTGGGTCCCCAGCACAATGCTCGGTGCCCGGCAGGAGTTTAAAGAGTCCCGGTTAAATGACAGAGGTGTGCAGATGCAGGACACCCCGGGAGTGACTGGCTAAGACGCTCAGGCGCTAACGTGCAGGACTGTCTACTCGGGGTTTAAAGGGCAAGACACATCGCTGTCTTCCCAGAAGCTGAACGCGCTGCAAAAAGTCGCAGACTTTTACCAAGAGGAGCACCAACTCTCCCGCAAGAGTAAAAGACTGCGGAGTCCCAAGACTCCCGGTTTTAATAAAATTTAATAGATTGAGCAATAAATCAAAGCTAAGTTACTATCACTCTCATTAGATTATAAACAATAATAAATGGAACAAAGCTTTTGTTTAAATCAATGCAGCGCTTCATTGATCTCTCCCCGTATAATAAACTCACGGGCGGCCGGTCTAATGGGATGAGGCGGCAGGACGGCCCATCTCGCCCAGCCCTCCCCAGAAGGGCAGCGTGTGGGAGGGGTCGCATTTAGCATGTCACTGTCACGAGGCTGCCCCACCTCGCCGAGCGGGGTTGTCGCCGTCGAAAATGAGAGCTGACTTCTTTACAAAGTACCGACTCTCCCATTTCAGCTCTGGGCTAAACGCGGAATGACGGCAGCGAGGTGTCCCCCCGTCTGACCCTCGCCGCCCAGCCCCCTCCCGGCCGGCTGCCTGCTTGAGAGATGCACGTATAATCTCATTTTGTCTCCCGTCCAACAGCCGACATCAGAAGTTAATTAAATTGGTTGTCCATTGTGTTCATCTACTTACAAAGTTAATGATATCTGCTCCGGAATTAAAGAGCATTTCATACAGCGCGCACCATGGGAGCTGGCATGCGTACACCGGGGCGCTGAACCCTGTCACAACCCTGGTTGTAGTGTCCCCAATTAGGCAGCCCGGCAAGGGGCCGGCAGAGCACAGCCGTCGTGACAGGGAGGGTAAACACTCCAAGCAACAGCCACTTAATGTCCCGTGTGGCCCACGATAAATCCAGCAGATGAATGTGCCTGTTAACATTTCATAGCACAGCGGCGGGGACCAGCCAGGGGGGCGCGGCGGCCTGTTCAGCGGGCTGCTGGGAAGGGGTGCCCCGGAGGGCGCTGATGGCCACGCGATGGGTGACGCCAGATTCGCAAACTGCAGGGGACACTCGCATCGCCCTGTGTCTGGGGCGAGGTCACGCACTGCTCAGGCACAGCCTCGCTGAGAGCTGGCTCGCTGCTCACAAATGGTCCCGGACATCCACTCCTGCCGCCCTGGCAGGCGGCCGGAAGTCTCGCTGAAAAAACGGCCCAAAGCGAGATGGCGTGATGCGAGGGGCAGTGACGGTGCTTCAGATGAAGGGGCAGCCTCTGAACGTGGCAGTGTCCACGGGAGGCCCTGGCAAAGGGCCGTGAGCTCGGTAGGCACCGAGGCCAGGCTTCACTGGGCCGGCAGGAAGCGGGTGCTGCCCTCGCTGGGATGGAGGGGCTGGAAGGAAGCATCCACTTCAGACACGCTGAGGTTGCCATGGCTGCAAACACTGCAGGAGACGTCGAAGGCAGCTGGACGTGCGGGACTGGGGCCCAGCACAGAGGTCTGACAGATGTAAGTGGGCCTGGTCCACCTGAGGTCTTCCCACCAAGGGCTGGCCACAGCCAGAGAAAGGCAGGGCCAGGGACTGGCCCCGGACTGCCGTCGGGAGGGACTGGGACAGGAGAAGAGCCTACAGAGAGACTGCCAAGATGGCCAGTGTGGCCGTGGGTGGCCAGTGTGGACGTGGGTGGCCAGTATGACTGTGTGGACACAGGATGGTCAGTGGAGACACAAGGCAGTCGGTGGGACAAGGTGCAGTCAAGGAGAAGGCCGGATCCAGGGGCACATAGTGTCTTAGAGGTGAGTGGAAGGAGGAAGTGGCCATGGGCCCTGACCTGCTGGCACATCAAGGGCATGGGTACAGGGTGACCCTGGAGTCCACCCTCTAGAGGCCAGTGGTGCTGTGAGCACACCCCAATGGCAGGTTCAAGTCACTTCGGCAGGGAAGGGCCAGCTCTCTCAGTTGGCTATAGAGATGGCAGCCGCTGCTCCTCACCCAGAGAACCGCCCGCGTGTAAGGGAACATGGGTGCCCGAGAGTGGCGGTGCCACCGCACTGAGAGTAAGAAGCAGATGCAGGTGCAGGAGGCCCCTGCCAGTCCTACCCTTCCTCCTGGGCCGGGGCATGGAGAGTGCGGGGTTAGCGTCAGTCTGGCCCTCCCGGCTCTTCCCCACACGTACTCTCCGGCTAGTGTTCAACACGTGGTCCTGGACCTTCCTTTCCACCAGGAAAATCCGACCACGTCTGCCTGGTTTAACAGACCTCATGAGCTGGTGCCTGACAACAGGTGGGAGAGGAATCGGCTCCCTGTGCCGTTTCACTGGGAGGGAGCTGAGTGCGCAGAGGAGCCCACATCACAGGCTCAGACCCTGTGCCAGCACCCAGCGAGGCGACAAGAAGAAATGGCGCAGGCCTAGGGGTCCTCTGCAAGCATCCCAAATTATTTTTCAGTTTGCACCACGCAGCTATTTTCCTCTGAAAATGAGATTCGCTTGCAATATGCATGTGAATATTGCTCTTTCCCATAATACAGACTTTGCACACAGAAAGTTTCAGTGGCGAGCAAGAAGTATGTCAGTCTTAAAATAACAACTAGTTTAAATTACGAAATTCATTGTCATATTTTCCATGTCTAAACGATTACAAAAGTAAATCGATACACTTTTATGCCAATTAAATTATGTGGAGAGTTTGTATCATCATTAAAGCAGCTCTGACTTTTATCTTTTGTCTTCCAAAAATCATTAGCTTTTCAATTACAATTTCGTCCTTACCGATGTTCTGGAGAAGCGAGCGAGGTGCATTATGTAGAGGCTAATTAGAGGGAATGCACTTTAAGAGATGACAACACTCAGCACAAGCTGTTTACAAAATACCCGCTGCCCTTAGCAGAGCTCAGGGCACAGGAGATGCTGCCCAAAAGGCTTAATTGATTTTTAAATTGCAATTAGGTTGGGAGACCGCCATCTACTTCTGTTTCAAATAACTGAGCTCAGTCCCTTTGCACAGACATGCCAACACAGCAGCTTTCTCCCGGGGGCTGCTGCCTCGCCTTCCAGTGCAGAGGCGGGGCCTCCGTGTCCACCCACCTCTGATGGCCTCTCAGGCAGAGGCCGCTGCAGCAAGAGCCCTGCATGTCCCTGAGGCCCCAGCCAGAGCGGGGCAGACGCTGGAGGAGGCTGCAAAGTCCCCACAGCCCCAGCATCTGAAGAAAACACCTCTTGGTCCTCACCTCTCTTCAAGGCCAAATCACAAACAGCCCTTCCGGGAAGCTGTAAACCAGAGCCCAGGAATGGCATGGAGTGACACCCGTCAGCCACCCTCTGGGCCGCCCTTCCCACTTGGACACCACTGCCTGACCACATGGCATCTACCATGTTCCTTAAAAAGGAAAAGAAAACGGATCAGTGCTTGTGCAGGACCAAGAAGAAGGGGAGGCAGGGGGTAGAGAGGTGTTTCCCACAAAAAGAGGGGAATGCTGACATGTTGGTTGCTGGTGGGGACCAGGGGCCCGGGCATCCTGCGGCTAACAGAAGGTGCTGGTGGGAATGACAAGCCAGGATGCAGCGGGAGAGGCTGACAAGTGGGTGGTGCTGGCGGGAGGAGGGCAGGGCTGGGTGAGGTGAGGGGACACGGGGCGCGAGGGCCAGGGCTGCACAGAAGGTGGTGGGGATGCCTGGGCGCTGCACCAGGCTTCAGGCAGAGGAGAAGGCATTTGGGGGAAGAGGTGTGTAGTGGGGTGAAGGTCCCGGGGTCCCCAGGACCCAGCAGGTGTCAGAGCTTCGGGAGGGGAAGAAGGTGGGGCTGAAAAGAGCTGGAAAGGGGCAGGCAGAGCCACTTGGCAAGGCTGGAGAGGGACAGAGGACACCAGTGCTGGCTGTGAGGGCGGGAAGGGATGGTGCCTGGGTGTAGGGGCAGAACCTTCTGCGTGGAGACCTGCCATATCCACGTGTAACTAAGTGTGATGCAGCCATGAAGTCAGTCTGCAACAGGCAGCATGCCACGCGTGGAACGACGCCTGGTGAGGCACAGTGCAGGGGGGGCGGGAGCTGGGGTCCACAGGAAATAATGAAATGCCAACATGCAAAACACACGTGATTACAGCGGGGAGAGCACATGGTGGAACAGAGCCACTCGAGAACTCAAGGTCAAAGATTCGGGCACTGACTCCCAACATCTCCACACAAAACTTCTGCACACATGACTTCTCCAGCTGCACCCCTCCCAGGTCGGGGAGCCCTCCCGAGGTCAGCCCCCCCACCACTCTCATGCCCTGCTCGGTACCCACATGTGGTCACACCAATGACACTAACAAGTTTGCAAGCGCGGGAGAGAAGCCAGCCCACAGCTCTCAAGGAAGAGGCTGAGCAGACCAAGCAGGAGTGTCCCTGGAGGTGTCCTCCTGGGACCCAGACTGCTCCCTAGTTTTCAGCCTGTCTCGGGGTCCCCAGTGCAGAATAAAAAGTGTGGGTGGCAGAGCCCCAGGTGTCTGTGTCTCTGGCTCCCAGCTCTAAGACAGCACAAACCCAGCAAACAGGAGGTGCCCGATGAACGTCAGAGCTTGGCTTTTTTTTCCAGAATAAGGTCACAGACACCACCAAACCAGAAGTGCAATCATTAGGGATGAAGATGACTGAGCTGCTCAGAGTGAGTGAAGGGGACAACGAGCTTAAGTGCCGCTGAGGAGAAATGTGACGCCCCTGACCCTCTGAGCAAACCACGTCCGCTTGGGGAGAAACAGCAGCGTCTCGTTCCCTGATCAGCTTTAATTAAATCTCCAGCCGCCGTTTAAAGTCAAGCCATTATGGACAGGGATCAAGAATTTCATCATTCCCCACTGAGCCATAAAATCCATCACCTACGCTTTTATTACGTAACCTCTACAGAGAGAAACGGCTCCAAGACCTGAGGTGTCTGAGGCGGCCAAAAGCACCCGTCAAATGGGCTTCTTCTGGGGAAAAAAGAAAAGAAAAAAAAAGAAAGAAAGAAAAAAAGGCTTCATTTCCATCTTCTCCCCAGCTGGCAGCATCTGCAGTTACGGGGCATAGCTTTGCATAATGATCACAAGAAAACAGAACAGACTGAAAAGACAGGCCGAGGACCATTGCTTCCAGGGCAAAAGGTGAGACACGTCATTTTGTTGAAAAAATTTTAAAAAAGGGGGAGAGGCGGGGGGCAGGGACACTTAAACCTAGGACTTGCCTCTGGAATTTTTCACAAGTGAAGTGTGAGGTGTGGCTGCAGGATCTGGGCCCCCACCTGGAACGGCCCCCTGCCTGGGGTGGCCCCTGCTGTGACAGTCCCGGCCTGTGACGGTCCCGGGTACCCCTGCCCCTCGAGAGCTCGCTGAGCCCCGAGGCCCGGCCGCTGCCCTCTCGGCACACCACCGACAGCCAGCGCAGGGGCCATTAGGAAAACGGAATAATTTTGTTTGCTGTTGCCTAGAAATAAGAAAAAAAAAAATAACAAATACGTATGAAAGTTACAGCTGACAAATCTCCACTCCAACTCATGTTCAATGTACTTAGCCAAAGGTCAGAGCTCGGAATTTGCTGGATAAATAAATGTTGGGGAGGCGGACGACCATTGGAGAATTGGTGCATGGTGGCGAATGAGTAACCTGCAAATGCCGCCCAAACCCCATTACTTCCCCGTTTCCAGGAGCCCAAGATTCATGTCCCCGCATGCCGCCAGTTCATTACTGAGAAATATCATCCCTCTTCCGGCTCTCGCTGGGCAGCCGCGGCCCCTGGAGGACCCTTTAATGTTTAATTCCCCATCATCCGCTCCACTGAACAGCTTAATCTCTGCTTGTATGATCAATACTATATCAGTGTAAATTAAAATGACAATTTTAAAGTAATTAAGCCTGTTAATGCTCGATTCAAATGTCATTATTTGCACAAGGGATTGAGGAGAAATTACATCGCGTCCGGGTGACAGGAAGACGTCTGAGCCCTCGTCCTGCGGCCGGTGCCACCGGGGCTTCGGCAAAGCGGATTAACTTCTGCCTCCCCGCCCGGGGCCCTGTCCAATTTCTAAAGAGGATAACGCAATTTGATAAATTTAATTCCAGCTACAAACTCAATTATCGTGATAATAGATGAAAACTGGGAGGGGATTCTAAACAGGCCCACATTTTAAAAGATACACTTAGCTCTGAATGAGACACAACAGTTATGGTTTGATTTGATTTGTCCTCTCCCTTTTGAAAACCCTTTAAATAATTACGACGGTTGGAAGAACAGCCAACATTGATTAAATAGCTCAGCTCTGACCCAAAAGGGGCCGCGGCGCAGCGGATTCGGGTCACGGTGGAAACGTCTGCTGTCCTGAGCTGGCCCGGCCACCTCTGTCAGGCAAGCGCCATCGCATCATGACGTCCCGGCCTCGTAAGCAGATGCAAAGCGCCCAGCCAGTGGCCGGACCTCAGCTCGCCCGGTGCTGCCCACTCGGACCCCAGCCTGGAAGGTTGCTTCCAGCCTTCTTTTCTCTGAGTGGCGGGCTGGGTGAGGGCAGGAAAAGGAAATCAACCCCCTCAATGACCTCAGGCACCAAGGACACCGGGCAGGTCAGACTGTCCTCTGCACAGGTGTTTCTCTACCTGAGTTACCCCCAATGGGGGCCAGAGGGGGGCAGGGTGAGCCCACACTGAGCCAGGCCGCCCAGCGCTCGCAGGCTGTCCGAGGAGCAGCTGCCATCACCGGGCTGCATCCATCAGACGAGCAATAAAAATTGACAGCCCACCATTAATTCCGAGATGAAGAGCGAAGTGTAATAATGTCCCTCTGAAAGATGTGTCGGGGTTTTCTCCGACAACCGTGGACACTGTTGCACTCTGGGAAGCGGCAGGGGACAGGGAGCCACTGCAAAGGGCCAGGGCCCTGGCTGCGGTCTTTTCCTGGCTCATTTGGGAGGGTTTGGCAGGATGCAGGCACGCGGTAGTTGTCTAACCCTTAAATGTTCTGGAGCGGACGAGACCTGTGGTTGGCGCTCTGCACATCACCTGCAGGCGGCAGGGGCCTCGTCCGCTACCGGCTCATCGTGTGTGACAACTTCCCGTCCTCGGGGCCTGGACATTCTAGACGGGAACACCCTGAGTATAAATCACCCCCCCTCCACCCATGAGAAACCAGCAGGCAGGAGTTTTAATGATGCCTTACAAGTTCATTGTGCCCTGGCCGGCTTGGCTTAGTGGATAGAGCGTCAGCCTGCGGACTGAAGGGTTCTAGGTTCGATTCCGGCCAAGGGCACATGCCTGGGTTGCAGGCTTAATCTCTCCTTCTCCCTTCCTCTCTGAAATCAATAAAGAAATATATATATATTTTTAAAAAAGTTAATTGCAATGTGGGAGAAAGCAGGGAAAGCCAGGCACACAATGGTCTGTCTGACTTCCGGGCAGACGTGTGGTGGATCCTTCCCTCTAACCAGGAAAACAATTACCCACGAGGGAAACCCAAGTATCAACACCACTTCTCTTTAGAGTATTTAAATGTTTTTTTATTGGTTTTAGAGAGAGGAAGGGAGAGGGAGAGAGAGAAAGATCAATGATGAAAAAGAATCATCCATCAGCTACCTCCTGCACGCCCCCTACTGGGGATGGAGCCACATGTGCCCTGACCAGGAATCGAACCAGGACCTCCTGGTTCATAGGTCAACATTCAACCACTGAGCCACACCGGCCAGGCTCAACGCTACTTTTCTTTGTCATAATTAAAAGTCAGGTCTTCTCCCAAAAGGGGACACATACAAATCGAGGGGAAATATGGAAGGGTATTTCTTAAAACACGAAATGTAATGTATGTAGTTTCTAAACTCCGTTTTCATTCCGTCCTGTCTGAGCAGCCACAGCTCCGTCCGGGGGACTGGCCCTCGTCACCCAGCCTGGAGGCCTGGCCCCAGCCACCACCACTGATGGGGACCAGCCACCAGGGCTACCAAGGCCTCCTGCAGCCGGAAGGCAGAGGGAGCCAGGAGCAGGGCCAGGAGCGCCACTGCACCCGTGAGCCAGGTCCCCTCTGCTCATCCCAGGATCCTCCTCTCCTGGCAGACACGCCTCGCTCTCCCCAGATGGGCCTGTGGGTGTGTTCAGAGGGGCCGGCTCCGTGACCTGTGACAGGACTCGCAGGAATCGGCCACACGAGGGCTGGCGAGGACATGTCTGCCCGAGGATAAGCAATACCGATGCCCGGGAGGCCTTTCCTGGGGCCCCGCTGACGGCGGCGTCTGGTCCACTACAGGGTGGACGCGCCCTGTCCTGAGCGGCTGTCACTCACCCTCGGGACACTCCTGTGACTGCCTCCTGAAGACTCTGGATCCTCCTATGATTGGGCTCCAGGAACATGGCCGCCCAGAAGCACTCCCGACCATATCGGCCCCCACGTCCACTCTGGCCCCCACGCTGCATGGGCTGTCAGGACACATGGACCCCCAGGCCACACCGGCCCCCACCTCTGCTCAGGAAGGTCCCCCGCTCTCCCTCCAGAGCATCGGACGGATCCGCAGGGAGCCCACGGCTCAGGTCCAGGAGCCAGGACCCGCGGAAACTGTGGCAGAAAGAAGCTCTAGCGAGCAGGGCAGCTCAGCAGCGATCTCCGGGAGTGAAATGTCACTCGAGGCCAAATGACTAGAACAACAAGCTGAACTGCGAATCAACCGTGACTACTTTTTTATGTTCACTGCTTCAGTGATTTTCTGTCAAAAAATGCTAACAAGCATGAAAGTCCTTAAGAGCTTTACAATTTTTCAGTTTGTTCACCAATACATTCCGTGGCGCATTTGTTTCCCGGCCGCGGGTGACACGCACTCCATCACGCCTGTCCGCCTGACGGATCAGCAGCCACCGGCTCCTCGCCCCGCCGTCAGCAGAGCCCGCCTCGGACTTCCTGGAGAGCAGGCACAGCGACGAGGAAGGGCCGGAGGCCGCTGCAGAGCACCCAGCCCCCACCCACACTGGGGCGGGGACCCCGGCTCACAGCTCGCTGTCACCGCCTGACCCTGCAGCAGGGACCTATGGGAGCCGAGAGGCAAGGACGAAGCGACCACGCCATCAGAGAAACGGACACAGGCAGGGTCCTGGGCAGAAAAACCAGGTGCCCTTGTTCCTTCACCGAGGAATCGCACAGGATGGCTACGGCGCCAGCCCCCACCGTGAGCGGGGACACAGCAGGACAGCTGGGACAGGCAAGGCGAGGGCAGCTGGGTGACGGGGCTGTGGTAGATGGAGGGGAGGGGACCTCTCCTTATGCCATAGGGCTGCTGCAGGGGTTCCCCGCCCCCCATAGACACTTCTTCCCTGCCCCTTCCCACACCCCTGGCCAGGCAGAGCCCGGTGCCTGCTCCTCTAAGTGAGACCATTGCAGGCGGCAGTGCATGCAGACGGGTGCAGGGACACTGGTGGGGACTCACCCAGGGCACGCGTGTCTTCCTTGTCATGTGTGTATGTCCTACATCTCTGAGTGCCCAGCTCAGGGCGGGGTGGGGGGGGTCCAGATCCCTGGTGAGGGAGGTGTTCTTCTCACTGACCTTCCAATCACATGAGATGCCCAACGCACCACTGATGGCCCTGCCTCACGTTCCCTAAATGAGGATCTGGGTGCAGTGCCCAGCACCAGCGAGGCAAGGCTGCTGGCTGGGAGGGTAGGCTCCCCAACACGGCCCAGCAGGGCCACCAGCCGGGCCACACCCCCAGACCAGGACTTGGGCTTGGCTGCGAGAATACAGGAACTTGGCCAGGGCTGCAGGCTGTGGGCAGGCTGGGCCTGGGGACATGATCAGCCATCAAAGGCCTCTGGGCCCAGATGCTCCTGGTTGAGAGAGGACACAGACACAGGACAAGATGAAGACGATGTGTGAGGTGTGCATGGAGCAAAGAGGAAGCACCAGTGAGCATCAGAAAGCTGCTTTTCCAGAGTCTTCAAACCGACAGCAATGGATGGAAAGCACAATGCCTTCTCTCCACAGGAAACGGCCCCATCACGGGCACAAACTCATCGGCAAATTGACCGACTCTCAACCGAAGACAGCACTGCCCGCCCAGAGAACAGACAAAACGGGGGCTACTGTTAACCAGGATCACTGTTATTGAGTTGGGGTAATGTTAGCCACACTAAAAACACCAAGAAAGTCTATTTAACCTAAAGAAAGTCTTTTCAATTTTATGGTGATGCCTGTAGAATGTGAATATGAAAATTATCCATACTCTGCTATCATTTCTTATGGAATGGAATGTTAAGTTTCCTTAATCATAAGACACATAGAGTGATTTATACAGCCTTTATATGGAGTCAGATAATAACGGAAATGTTTCTCTTTTCAATCAAATCATTTAATCTCGAACTGCTTCCCCACCATTAACCAGGTAACCAGGTATTTCACAGCGTTACTGGTGCACAATGACATTCACAAAACCGCACAGTGAATATACGCAGTCAGAGGAGGTCTGACAAAGCTGCATGGGCAGCCATCATCACAGCCACGTAACAGGCAAGGCCCTTGCTCCCCAAGCTGCCCTGGTCCCTCTGTCCCCTCACAGCCCCTACCTCTAGCCCTGTCCCTGGAAACCACTCGGCTGCTTCCTGTCTTTACAGGTGAGCTTGCCTTTTCAAGAACAGGATGTAAACGAAATGATAGCGAAGGTTCCTCCCTTGCCTGGCTTCGTGCACTCTCACAGGCCTTTTCCCAGAGTGCAGCATAGTTCTGGGTGCTGCGTGGCTCTGCAGGTGGCTCTCAGCTCACCTGCAGGTGGGACTCCGGGTCGTGTGCAGTTTGGGGTGCTATCAGTAAAGGTGCCATGAACACCTGTGTCCCAGCCCTTATGTGAACCCGCTTGCCTTCCTCTTAGGCAGTTACCCCGGAGAGGAGTGGCTGGCTCACGTGGCCGGTGTGTTTCCTGCGTGGCTGTGAGCTGCCATTTCCTCTACAACAACGCCTGAGCGTTCCAGTCTCCACACCTACCAGCCCACGATGTGGTCGGTCTGTTAAACGTCCACTGGCGGTGGGGAATCTGTGGTCTTCGCAAGCAGTGTGGTCTTCAGAGGCTCTGCTCCGACGGCCAATGGTATGGAGTGTCTTTCCACGGCTTGGGAGCCATTTTCCGCCTTATGTGCTGAAGTGTCTGCTCCGATCTTTAAAACTTCAGGGAGATTTGTGTGGCTGCTGGTGCTAGGCTGTCGGAGCTCTTTATATATAGAGGGCTTCAATAAAGTCCTTTGTCGGGTGTATTTGCAAATGTTTTCTCCTTGGCTGCGGACTGCCTGTTTTTGTATCTCCCGAAGAATATTTTTCATTCTGATGAAGTGCAATTGGTACATTTTTTTCTTTTATCAGAGAAAAGCCAAAGTTACCAAGATGTTCTCCTCTGTACTCTGGCAGTTTTATGTCTGAGCTCTTCTGGATGTCTCACCTGTCTCGAGCTTGATTTTTGTAAGTTTCAGTGTCAGGGTTGAGGTTCTGTCTTTTTACTCGTGGCCCTCTAACCGTCAGCGCCATTTGTGAAAATATCCTCCTTCCCGACTGAGCTGCCCAATGCCTTTGCCAGGTGTCAATGGTGGGGACCAGCCACTTATTAGCACCCCTCCCGGCGCCCACAATGAGACAGACGCACTGACACCCTGGCTCAGGAACAGGCCACCAGCAAGCACAGCGGGTCCCCGATGTGGAGAACACAGAGCACAGGGCAGGGCCCAGGCTCCACCTTTCCCCCCGCCCCGGGACTGAGCCCAGGGACCCCTCTGCCTGCCAGCTTCCCACATCTGGGCATCAGTGACCGGGAAGTGGTCACTAGGAACCCTGACTCTCGGGGGCAGCGGGATGTGTGTGTTTTATGTTCTAAGTCCCCCCAGACAAGTCTTCACTGCCCACAACCACAGATAAGGCCACCTCACTCCTGTCTTTCCCAAGCTGTCTATCCCTGGCACCTGCCGTGCAGGGCGAGGACTCGCCCAAGATTTTAGGGGCCTCCTGAAGGACAAACTCCCAGAAGCACATGGTTCGGTGTCTCCTTGCACCCACAAAAAACCACACATGAAAGAGCTGAGCCACCCACCCCACTGGGCCGCCTGTGGGCAGCTGGCAGACCCCCAGGGTCATGGCCCTGCTGGGAAAGGGGCTTGTAGGGTGCAGGAGGGCTGTGCTCAGTCCCCCAACCTTCAGCCACGACAGACCCAACGTCAGCTGGGAACCCAGGGAGCGGATACAATTAACCTTGTGGCAACTGTCCTCCCCACTCGATGGCCCACCGTCAGCTCATCTGTTAGAGGGAAATAAAAAAGTCAGGCCTAAATGTGTAAAAAATTATGATGGAAGCTCTAAATAAGGCAGGGACTGTGAGCTTATTGAGTCAAAAATCAATCAATCAATGAGCGAGTGGATTAGGAGCACCTCGTGAGCCCCAAAGAAATAATTTGCCCAAACACTGGGGTTTAACGGCGGAGGACCGAATCCCAACACTTTTAGGAAGTAAATAATGAAAAATCAATTCAAAGAAAAAACAGATCAAGAACCCTGCACTGTGACGTGCCGACACATTTATTGCTGAATCCCATTCCTCGGCTGACCCGAAAACTTCGGAAGGTGTTTATTTACTTTCAGCACCTTCCCGGGATCAATATTTTTAATTTGGATCCGAGTTATTATTTTTCACATCACAGCAGCGGGGAGTGGAGCAAAGTGGCTCATATTTTAGTGCTAAAAAGATCGATATGACAGCTTCACCTTCACTGCAGCCCGCCGCTGCCCGGCCGCACATCACTGCGTCCCGCGGGGCTGCAGGTGCCGCCGAGGGGGGCGCGGCGCTGCCCCGCCGGCAGAGCAGACAGTGTGATTTAGCTGTGCGCGGGGGCCCGGTGCCCTCGGAAAACCAATCTTGCTGCTCTCACTTCATCAGGCCTGTCTGGGCCACGGGCCGGGCGCAGGCAGAGACCGGCCGGCGGGGGCCTCCTGCCGCAGATTAGTTCCCAGCCAGAAATGCATCTGCTTGCCTTCCCTCCGTGGATCAAAGAACATCAGTAAACTCCATTAACTCTCCATCTATCCCCCCTAAAATCTGATCAGGACAGCAGAGACGGGGAAGGGGCAATCGCGGGAGAAGTGGGTTCCAGGCAGTCTCCCCACCACGGGCATGGGGGGCAGAACCCCAGCAGCCACCCAGGTAACCCTCCAGCAGAGGCCCTGCTCTCAAAGGGAAGTCCGGCCTCTTGGAGAACCAACTGCCAGGGCCGGTGGGCACCCTCCTCACGGCAACGCAAAAGGCAAAAGGGGGTCGGGGGGCATTTTATTGGTGACCGGCAGTTAAGGCATCCCGGGCCCAGGAGCCACCAGCATGGACGTGGAGGGGGAGGTGCAGACACACGGCTCCTCTTGGGTGCGGATCGACCCTCCAGGCCTAGACCGAGGTTCCTGGTGCCAGGGCTGCACCTAGTGGGCTGCACGGTCTGACCACAGGGAGGGTCGCCATCCCACTTTGCTGGGAACGAACCCTGCTGGACAGGGTGGGTTTGCAAAGCGATGCTCTGGGCATAGAGGGAGACATGCTTCCTAGAGAGGCTCAGGGCAGCAGCTGACAGTCAGAGAGCATGCCTCCTCCTCCCTGGCTTCCATGTCACCCCAGGTGAGCGAGGCTGCACCCCTGAGAAATCTCGACGTCTCTCAAATCCATGTCCGTGAATTTCTGGCTTAGCCATTCTTCTCCCCTCACCGAAAATAAAACTCACCTGTTACCTCTTTCCTGAGACCAAATATGGAAGAGAGAAAGGTGTGGGCTGCGCAGCTGGAAGGCATAGGGCACCGGAGGCCTCTCAGCCGCAGGCCTTACCGCGTCCCTGGATGGGCTGCATTTCAGGCGGACGGGTCTGACCCGTCTCTGGCTTCAGGCCCTCTGCCCAGGCGGAACCCCACTTCTAGAGCTTTGAGGGAAGATCTGAAGGCCGCGTGTTCAGGCAACCCTGTGGCCGCCAAGGACTTTCCTCGATGCGCACAGAGGCTCCCAGGGGCTGAGTGCCCACCAGCTGCCAGTGCTTGCTGGAGAGCTCTCACACCCTTGAACGAGTTCTATCCAGAGAGTTCCCTCCTCGCCCTGCTGGCTGCGAAGGCACCAGCCCGGAGCCAACAGCAAGGATGGCCGCTGCCAGCCGTCCTGACGGCGCTCCCGGCCCCAAAGGGCTGCCAATTTGGTTCAGCGAACCGCAGCGCACACTTCCAGCTGCTACACAGACACTTCTGCGGCCGGCAGCTAAGTGAGCAGGGACTGGTGCAGGCAGCGGCCCAGCAGGCCTGTCCCCAACAGCCGCCGCCGTGGGAGGCGTGAGGCGCAGCCCTGTCCAGGCCTCACAGGGACGGTCTCTGCCCCCTCCCTCTGAGAGAGTGGCTGCCCCTCACTCCTCCGGCCAGCCATGGAGGGTGAGCGGGCTCAGGAGCTCCTGTGGGTCCTGCCGTGTGCCAACCAGAGCGGCTTCGGGCTGGATTCCCCGGCCTCCAGCTTCTCCAGGGAGAAAGGGCCTATTCTGTATGCCACTGAGCGGATCTGCCCAGAGAGAAGGTGCCAGACAAGCATGCTCACCTAGTCCTACCAGCAGCACCACTGTCCCCAAATAAAAGGGGACCTTTGGGGGGCTTGCATCAGCCCACAGCTCCTCAGGAGGCCCCTCTGATACTGGGTGTTGGGGTCCCCAGGCCAGCCTATACATCTTGCCAGAAACTCCTCCTCCTCCCCCCATCCTCCTCCCCACAGGTCACCAAGGTGACGGGGAAGACAGGGTCACCAGGTGAGGGGCAGATGGGCAGCCCCCAGCAGCCGTGAATCACCCATACACAGCCCCTGCGGTCACACCAACGACCAGCGGGAGCAGTGAGGCCCCTCCCGCCGGATGCTCTACTCCTGCAGGAGACAGACAACAAGGATATTATAGGGAAACAAATCTGCAATTTCTTCCTCATTTGGCCGCCTCGGAAGCCGGAGTATAGGAAAGCCGTCCGCTATCGACGGCCGGGCTTCGCGGCCGTAAGTGATGCGTTTTCCATGCCGCTGGCGTGCCTGTGAAATGAGACACGTGACTCCTGGGCGCGCCGCCTCGGATCGATAGACACTTGGAAGCCTTGGCAAACTACTCGGCACTTGCTCAGTGTCAGGCCCGGGGCCCGGGCGCTGTGAAGCGAGCCACGCGCACCTGTGGCCACAGCGGCCACCGAGGCCTCCGGGGAGCGCATTTCCCGGAGGTGAACCCTGAGGCTTTGGGTGGAAAGCATTTCCCGAGGGTCCGGATGACAGGCAGGTGCCAGGAGGCAGGGAGTTCTGGGGAAGCATTCGGGGATGTCGGGCCTCTGCGATGCCCAGTGTAACTCAGGCAGTCTCGGGGTCCCCTGTTACCGGCACAGAGCTTGGTATCTCCTCCTGGAGCCTCCTCTCAACTCGCGTGACCAGGCCATGTGGCAGTCCCTGAATGCCCGTGGGTAGAGTCCCCCAACACCTCGTTGTGCTCTGGAGCTGGTACCCCCAGGGGACGGGAGGGAAATGAGCGGTCCACCCTGGGGAGCTGGCACCACCTAAGGAAAGTCTCCCCTCCCCCTGCCACTTGGAGCCTGTCCTTGTAAGAGGAAGGTCGCTCTCAAGTGTTTTTGTACGAGACATTTCTCCGACAGCCCAGAATCATGTCACATGCCCGACTGTCAACACACTTCCACATGGACTTGATCGCTAAATCCAACCAATTATCGGGGGTGGTGACACTGTCCGCACTGGGTGGGACAGGACATACATACAAGTACGCACAGTCCTTCAGATAAAGGGGCCCAAAGAGCTGAGGCCAGGGGGGAGGGCAGCCTCGGGAATCTGGGGCAGGAGAAGGCTCGCTTCAGGAGGAGGATGAATGAGCAACAGCGATGCCACTACTTCTCCATCAGACTTGGTAGCATCCCCCAAACCGGTCTTGTTCCCAGAACATGAGATCCATCACCTGGTACCCACCACATGGTGCCCAGGGAGGACAGGGGCCTCAGGGGTCCCCAGGGGCAGGGAGGGTGCAGCAGATGGCTGATCACCTTCTCGAGGCTCTGAGGCTCCTCACTCCCTGGCCCTTCCAGGGGGCCTGGGTTGGTCATGTTTAACCCACACTGGCTCACTGGCTCAGACGCGGGTACTGAGCACCCAAGATATGCTGACGTGACTCCAGGCTCCGGGCCAGAGCAGGGACAAGCGGAACTGCTGCTCCAGGGGTCTGAGCTCAGGAAGGCAGACATCAGGACGTGGACACTGGCACACCTGGCCGCTACCAGGAGGAAAGGGCCTGGGCACTTGGAGGCCCTGGGCACAGTGTGTGAACTCCTGTCCAGCTCATTTGTGGATATGTCCACGCATGGACCAGGGTTCTCAGTCCATCCTGTGATGGACATTTAAATAAGTTCCCGAGAACAGAACAGGGCCCGGCCTCTCAGGGCCACTGTCAACACTCCAGACTGGCAGTTCCTCTGGAGGAACAGACCTCCAACTCTCAGGGTTCCAGTGGAGAGTACAGCAGCCGATGACCTGGCGAGCATAGAGGCCCGGGAGAGCCAGGAGACAGCCAGTGGAGACCAGTCTGTCTTCTCAACCCTCAGTAGACCAGACAAGCCTCCTGTTCCAGGAAATGCCCACTCAGGATGGTTTTTAGGAGCAAACAAAATCTAACGTAAAAAAATTTAAGTCTAAAAATTGGCTGCTTAGCACCTCCTATACCAAAATCTCAGGATACGAAATGCTGCTTTGGCGCCATCTGCTGGTGAAGGACAGCTGCTGCCTCCTGCCTCTGCTAGTAGACCCTCTAGGTCCATTGGTCTGCAAACTGTGGCTCGAGAGCCACATGCAGCTCTTTGGCCCCTTGAGTATGGCTCTTCCACAAACTACTATGGTCTGGGCGAGTATATTTCAAAGAAGTGGCATTAGAAAAAGTTTAAGTTTAAAAAATTTGGCTCTCAAAACAGAAATTTCAACCCTTGTACTATTTGGCTCTGTCGACTAATGAGTTTGCCGACCACTGCTCTAGGTGGAAGACCCTCCCAGGCCCAAGGCCCCCACAGGCTGAAGCTCCCCCTCCCCCCCCAGCCCATGTCCCCGTGCGCACAGCAGCCCCCACCACCATGTTCCTGCACCAGGTGCCGCGTCAGGTTCAACATCTTTCTGGGAACAGGCCACTATTTTCTGATCCCTATTAATACCTGTGACAGCATTTATGTACAAGATAAATTCATTTCAATTTCCTTTTTCAATTAATGGCCTATTATTTGAACCACACTCAGCTAAAAATATTGCTCCGGTACCATTAATCTTGAAAAATTAAA
>PVJN01017109.1:0-24520 GCA_004026805.1 Lasiurus borealis
TGAAGCATTAAAATCCTCCTCGATTTTTTCGCTTTTAAGAAAGAAAAAAAAAAAAGGAAATAATTTTGGTTCATTACCGTGTGGCAATCAGCTTTCTGGAACAGCATCTCCAGATTCCTGAACCACGAAACAGGTTTAGCAATGCTCCTGGCGTAAGCGCGTTGATGTATTGAGATAGGCACGGGGCGTTTTTGCATCGTTTTAATTCCAGGTAAACACTTAAGTCGTTGTTGTTTTTTTGTTTTTCGACCCGGGGCCCGGAACGCTGTGGGAGCGGTTGTGTCCGGAAAGAAACGCTTGGTTTTACGAGTTTACTTTCACCGTTTCTGCTGTGAAAGAGGGATTGTAAGGACTGCCTTCCTGGGGTTGAACGACAGGTTAACTGCGTTCAGGACTCTGCCTGCTTCTCACCCAGTGTCCCTGATCCTAAGCCCGGCCCAGGTGCAGATTGGCTGATGCCGCGTTTTGCACCAGTTGAATGACTTCTTGACACTTGGCGAGGTGGTGGGGCGGTAGGCACCGGAGCAGACCCGCCGGGACTGTCCCTGTCCGCCCGGCCTGCCGCGGGAGATGGATTTCCTGGTTGTGTGTGATCTGATTGACAGCGGAAAGACGCCGAGAGACGACAGATTTCCCCCAGGAGTTTTAGTTCCGTCCGCTTTGCTCTCTGGAGATGGACTCTTTGCAAATCAATAAGAAAAAAAGTCAAGACCGTACAGTAGAGAGCGGTCGAGGGATAGACCCACGAAAGCCCTGAGAGAGATAATCCACGTGTCCCAGTACATGCATGAAGGGAGGCTTCGCTTCCGGTGAAACATCTTCCGTGCACCGGCTTGGTTGAACGTTTAAAGCAGCGGTTCTCAACCTGTGGGTCGTGACCTGTTTCCTGATGGTCTTAGGCTCTACAGCAGTGACCCACAGGTTGAGAACCGCTAGCAGGGTCGCCTAAGACCATCAGAAAACACAGATATTTACATGACGATTCACCACAACACGAGGAACTGTATTCAAGGGTCGCGGCATTAGAAAGGTTGAGAACCGCTGGTTTAAAGGATTGCAAACATCCACAGTAAATAAAAGTGTCAGTGCCGAGACCGGTTTGTCTCAGTGGATAGAGCGTCGGCCTGCGGACTGAAAGGTCCCAGGTTCGATTCCGGCCGGGGGCATGTACCTTGCTTGCGGGCACATCTCCACTGTGGGGCGTGCAGGAGGCAGCTGATGGATGTCTCTCTCTCTCATCGATGTTTCTGACTTTCTATCTCTCTCCCTTCCTCTCTGTAAAAAATCAATAAAATAAAAGAAGTGTCAGGGAATGGATGCTCTCCGAGATGGGAGGGAATTACATAAAGTGAGCACCGACTTCGGAGAGAGCCATTGAGTCCTGAGTCACGTGGCCACGAGTAACCCAAAACCAGACTGACTGCAGGGCCGCAGAGACCACGGAGGAGTTGGCTTTTCTCACTTAGCAGGCCGCCTGGAGGTAGGTAGGCGGCGCTGGCTGTGTTTCAGCACCTCCTCGGGCAAGACTGACATCATCCTGATTCTGCCGGCTCGCCTTTCTGCTGTCCCAGGGCTGCCGCCCCTCCGATGCCGCCGTCCCCTTCGGGGCAGGGACATGGGGCCGGGCCAACCGCGTCCGTCACCCCTTTTACCTGGAAAGCAAAGACATTCCTGGGGAGCACTTAGCATTCTTCTGCCGAGGCTCCATTGGCGGCCACTGGGTCACGTGGCCACCGCTAGCTGTCAGCAAAGTGAGTTTCCAGCTTTTTTTTTTTTTAGCCTTGGTGGTGGGAGGAGGAGAGGAGAGGATTGGAAATGAGGGGGAGCAGGGAGTGGTTCAGAGGATGGAAAATCAGGGGGAGCGGGGACTGGTTCAGCCCGTCAGCAGTGCTGGCTGTCCCTTCCAAGGCCGGTTCCACGCCTGGGTGTCTCTCCCGTGGAAAGAGCCCCGGCTGTGCTCCGAGACACACGTGCAAGGGTTGTCCCTGGTGGCGACGTTGCTTGCAAGAGCCAGAGGTGGAACCTTCTGAGGTGTCAGCAGGCAAACGCTTCGACTTATGGTACATCCGTCCCACGGACTACTTACTGCAAGGCAACTGGAAAGAAGGAGTTAAATCAGATCAAACATGCTGACAGCTAAATTTCCAAGACATTTTATATCAAATAGTACGATTCTAGCTGTAAAAGCACGCACCTGCTAAGACCGGTTTGGCTCAGTGGATAAGAGCATTAACCTGAGGACTGAAAGGTCCCAGGTTCGATTCCCATCAAGGGCATGTACCTTGGTTGCGGGCACACCTCCAGTAGGGGGCATGCAGGAGGCAGCTGATCGATGTTTCTCTCTCATCCATGTTTCTAGCTCTCTATCCCTCCTCCTTCCTCTCTGTGAAAAATCAATAAAATATATTTTAAAAATAAATAAATAAATAAAAGCACGCACCTGCAAAACTGTACATATTCTAGAAATACCAATAATAATAATAATAATAAATCCAGAAAGAAATACTTCAAACGGACCACAATGATTTTCTCTGGGGAGAGGGCTGAGATGGCCAGCGAAGGAACTTTGTCTTTTTGTTTAAAGATTAATGACCATGCCCTCGTGTTTTTCAGATGAATTTTTTTTAAATATATTTTATTGATTTTTTTTACAGAGAGGAAGGGAGAGGGCCAGAGAGCCAGAAACATTGATGAGAGAGAGACATCGATCAGCCGCCTCCTGCATGCCCCCCCCACTGGGGACGCGCCCGCAATCAAGGTACATGCCCCTGACCGGAATCGAACCTGGGACCCTTCAGTCCGCAGGCCGACGCTCTATCTACCGAGCCAAACCGGTTTCGGCTCAGATGAATTTTTTAAAACTAAAATAGAAAAAAGAAATTCCTCCTCGCTGTTTGGAGGGAAATAAGTAATGTAGGAACTTAGTAATGATGAAACGAAGAACCCTCAGTGAACAGGCAGTATTAGCAAGAGCACATCGACGCCAGCTAAACGGTTGTTCGGTAAGCTAGCCCACGTCCCCGGATGGGATTTCTCTTAGGCAAGTTTATCCTGGCAGGTACTTTGGCCCGAGGTGCCGGGTAGATTTCTCCCGAATGTTTGCAGCACTTACACTTAACCTTTGGGCTGCGAACAGAATGACAGCGAGCGGAAAACTCTGGGAAGCCAGACTCCTTTCCGATGCCAGAAGACATTTGAAGTAGATGGAGTTTGATTGACTTTTTACACCGAAGCCTCTTATTTAGAGCCTGGAGGTCCGGTGCACGAAATCCGTGCACGGGGCTCCGCCCTCACGGCCCCAGCTTTGTCTGGAAAGTCGTCCGGACAGTTGGCCAGAAGGATGTCCGGACGGTCGTTCTGCTCTTATTAGCATATTAGCTCTTTATCGTATAGGATAACTGTAGATTTGCATGCAGTTTAAGAAATCGCACAGAGAGCTCCTGTCCCCTCTACCCACATCGCTCCAGTGTTAACATCTTGCAGAACGATCGTGCAAAGTCAGGATGTCGACGCTGGTATAGTCACGATGCGGAAGAGTTCCGTCACCCGGAAGGCCCCTCCAGATGCCTTTGTACGGCCACGCCTGCTTCTCTCCCACCCCCACCGCCTCCTTAGCCCACTAGGGTGGTCTTCGTTTCTAAAACGTGGTCATTGACGTGCGATCTTTCGTAATGGACCCTTTTCAGTCAGCATCATTCTCATCCTCTGGACTTGTACCCAGGGTGTTGTTGGCATACATAGTGTGTTCTTTCTCTGTTCCGTGATGTGGCTGTACCACCTTTTTGTTCAAGCTTTTACCCTGTGAAGGACCCCTGGGTTGTTTCTGGGTTTTGCTGGCTGCTAGGACGAAAGCTCCAATATAAACATTAATGTACTACAGATGTTGTGAAAACACAAGTCTTCATCTCTCTGGGATACGTACCCAGACGTGCAATAGCTGGGTCTCATGGAAGCTGTATATTTACTTTTTTAAAAAAATTGCCAAACTGGCCCTGACTGGTTTGTCTCAGTGCATAGAGCGTCGGCCTGCAGACTGAAGGGTCCCAGGTTCGATTCAGGTCAAGGGCATGTACCTTGGTTGCGGGCGCATCCCCAGGAGTGGAGGGGGGGGCAGTGTGCAGGAGGCGGCTGATTGATGTCTCTCATCGATGCTTCTAACTTTCTATCCTTCTCCCTTCCTCTCTGTGAAAAATCAATAAGATATTAAAATACACTTTTGAAAAATTGCCAAACTGTTTTCCGGCGTCCACGCACCGTCTTTCCTTCTCACCAGCAGCAGGCAAGTCCTCCCGCTCCTCTGCATCCTCTCTAGCTCTCAGTGTTGTCCGTGTTCTTGACCTCAGCCGTCCTGCCAAATGCAGAGTGCGTCTCGTTATGGCTTTAATTTGCATTTCCCTGAAGGCTGAGGATATTAAGCATCTTTTTATGCGCTATCTATTTTTGAGGAGATGGCCCTTTGTATCTTTGGCTTATGGTTCGGATTTTTATTTTTTTTCTGTTGAGTCTTGAGAATTCTTTCCGTATTCTAGATGTGAGTCCTTTGCCAGGTAAATGGTTTGCAACTGTTTTCTCCTCGGCTTATATGGGTTTTTCCTTTGATTGATTGTACTTGTTGTTGTTGTGTTAATCCTCACCAGAGGATATTTTTTCATTCATTTTTTTTTTTAGAGAGAGTGGAAGGGAGAGGGAGAGACCGAGAAAGAAACACCTATGTGAATGAGACACATCGATTGGTTGCCTCCCACATGCGCCCTGACCAGGGCCAGGGATGGGGCCTACAACCAAGCCAATGAGCAGAATCGAACCTGGGACCCTTCAGTCCACAGGCTAATGCTCTCTTCACTGAGCAAATCAGGCTAGGGCTTATGGATTGTGCTTTTGATTGTGCTTTTGATAAATGCGAGGACATTTATCTAGCACTAGATTTCAAATATCTTTTTTTTATAAAATATATTTTATTGATTTTTTTGTTTTTTACAGAGAGGAAGGGAGAGGGATAGAGAGCTAGAAACACCGATCAGCTGCCTCCTGCACCCCTCCAACTGGAGATGTGCCCACAACCAAGGTACATGCCCTTGACCGGAATCGAACCCGGGACCCTTCAGTCCACAGGCCGATGCTCTATCCACTGAGCCAAACCGGTTTCGGCCAGATATCTTCTTTTTTATTCTTTAAAAAAACATTTGTGGTGTTAACATTTTACAATTAATACTGTGATCTGTTCCGAGTTAATTTTTTTATGAGGTGAGAGGCTTGGGTTCAGTTTCTTGCCTGTGGGTTCTAATCCCTGCAGGCACATTGGTTGGGAAGGCTGTTCTTCCTCTTCCTAATTTATGTCAAAAATCAGCTCAGCATGTTTGTAAAGGTCTCTTCCTGGGGTCTTTGTGTTGTTTCACTGACCTTACTCCGGCCTCTCCCACACTTGCATCCCTAAAGTAAGCTTTATGGTGCGGCACATAAATCTTTTTGGTGCATACTACTTGTGAATATCTTGTTAAGTATTCTTATACCTGTATTCATGAGTGATATTATTCTATAGTTGTTGTTGTTTTGTTTGTTTGTTTTTGTTTTTGTAATTGTCTTTGGTTTAATATCAGCTTCATAAAAGAAATTGGGAAGTGTTCTCTCCTCTCTTTTCTGGATGAGATTATATAGAACTAGAGGCTCAGTGCACAAAATTCACACACGGGTGGGGGTCCCTCGGGGCGGCCTGTGGAGATCGGGCCCCAGCTGGCACCCCCAGTCTCGCAGCTCCAGCTTGCACCCCCAGCCTCGCAGCCCTGCAGCCCCACCTGGCATCCCACCTTGACCTGGCGCTGCCCGCTCACCTGCTCCACTATCCCGCCACAGTCCCACTCTCATCGAAGTCCATCAAGGCTGGCAGTGCCTCCACTGCCACCCGCTCCCAGCGCCATATCTCTGACGCCTGCCACATTCTGAAGCGCCCCCTGGTGGTCAGCACATATTATAGCGAGAAGTCAAACTCCCCTCCCTCCCATCCCCCTCCCCCGTCAGTCAAACTCCCGCCCGAAGGGACAATTTGCATATTAGCCTTTTATTACACAGGATAGGATTGGTGTTAATTCTTTAGTGAAATCATCTGGGCCTGGAAATATCTATGCGGGGGGGGCGTTTTAACCACAAATTCCATTTTCTTAATAGTTAAGAGAGCTGTTGAGAATACCTCTTTCATCTTGGGTAAGTTGTTGGAGTTTTTGTTTTTTAAGATCTTACCTAAATTGTCAGTTAGGTGTGTGTACTAGTTATTGTTCTAGTACTATATTCCCTTGTTACCTTTTGATACCCACAAGGTATGAAGTGATAATCCCTTGTTTTATTCCTAATATGGTTAGTTTGTGTCTTTCATCTTATGTTTTTTTTGCCAGACTTGTTAGAGGTTTTTTCCCATTTCCTTGTTCTTTACAAAGAACCGGCTCTGTGTTTCATTGATTTTTCTCTATAATGCTTTTATGTTTTCAGCATCATTTATCTGTGTTCTTTTATGAGTTCCTCCCTCCTGCTGGATTTGGGTTTATTCTGCCCTTCTTCTGGGTTCCTGGAGAAGAGCTTCGACTGTTGACTTGAGACTTTTTCCTCTTTCCCCATGTGTGCATTTGGTGCTACACATTTTTCTCTTAGCACTACTTGTGCATCGCCTAGACATACTGGTGTGTCGTATTTTCATTTTTATTCGGATCATTGTATTTTTTTTAAATAGGCCTTTATTTTTCAGAGCAGTTTTAGGGTCACAGCAGAATGGAACAGAAAGTATAGAGTTCCCATATAACGTTGACTACTCCACTGGTAATACCATTCCTATCCTGCTCCAGGGACTACACATATTGTAGTCCGTGAACCTACGTGGGTACATCATGATCGCCCGTAGTCCACGTTTTACATACGGGTTCGCTCTTGGTGTGGTGCATTCTGGGGGCTTGACAAATGCGTAATGACATGTATCCATTATTCTGGTGTCATACAGCATAGGGTCACTGCCCTAAAAATCCTCCTCTGCGTTCTGCTTATTCGTTCCTCCCTCCCTCCCCCAATCCCTGGCAAAACCCTGATCTTTCAAACTGTCTTCGTCGATTTGTCTTTTCCAGACCGTCAAGACAGTTGGAATGACAAAGTGTGTAGCTTTTTCAGATCGGCTTTGTCTTACTTCCTAATATGCCTTGGATTTTTCCTCTATCTTTGCATGGCTTAGTAGCTCATTGCGTTTTAGTGTTGAATAATATTATTCTCCCTTCTGGGGATGCACCAGGCTCTGGTGAAGGACATCCTGATGGCTTCCAAGTGCAAGCGATTATGAATAGAGCGGCTATAAATAGTTGTTGTTGTGTGCGGGTTTTTCTGTGAAACGTAAATGTTTGGCTCCGTGTGGGTAAAAACCACGGAGCACCGTGGCTGTATTGTGTGGCGAGGATATTTTTAGTTGTGTAAGAAACCACCAAACGGACTTCCAAAGTGACATTACTGTCTTTATATAGTTTCCTGAAGTTTAGTTATGATACATTTTTGGCACGGGTTTCTTTGCGTCTCTCCTGTTTGTGGCTCGCTCAGCTCCTTGAGTTTGCAGGGTTATGTCTCTCACCAGATTTGGGGAGCTTTCGACCATCATTTTCTGAAGCACTTTTTAAGCATTGCCCTTTCTATTCTTCTTCTGAGGCTATAAGGTCACGATTATTAGGTCCTGTGTTCTAGTCCCACAAGTTTATCAGTACTAATTTTTTTAAAAAAATTCTTTTCTCTCTGTTGATTCTGATGAGGCAATTTCTATGATTCTGTCTTCAGGTTCATTCATTTGTTCCTAGTCGCCTCCATTCTGCTATTAAGCTCATCCACCTAGCTTTTTATTTCAGCGTTTGCATTTTTTTTTTTTAGTTCTAAATATTATATTGAGTTTTTTTCTTGATTCTTTGCATTTCTCTGCGGGGGCCTTCTGTTTTCTTCATTTGTTTTCATTGTGTTCCTAATTGCTTTTATCAGAGCTGCTCTAAAATCTTTGTCAGATGAGTGCACCATCTCTGCCCTCTTGGTGCTGGCATCTATCATTGTCTTTAATGTGGTTTGAGATTTTCAGATTCTTTGAATGGCAATTGGATTACAATTGAAGCCTGAACAATGGAAACTCTGCATCTTATTTGTTGGTTTTTCTCGGACGCCGATCCAGGAGAGAAGGGGCAGGGCTGCCTTGTTCCTGCCAGAGAGAGGTAGACGTCTAGGATTCCACTTGGACTCTTGAGAGTCACTGCAGGGCAAGGGAGCCAGGGCATCTCCCACATGGTCGCTTCTAAACTGGAGTCCGGCTGGCATGGCTCAGTGGTTCAGTGTCGACCTATGAACCAGGAGGTCATGGTTTGATTCCCAGTCAGGGCACAGGCCCGGGTTGCAGGCTAGATCCCCACTGTGGGGCATGCAGGAGGCAACCGATCAATGATTCTCTATCATAGTTGATGTTTCTATTTCTCTCCCTCTCCCTTCCTCTCTGAAATCAATAAAAAATATATTTAAAAATAAATAAACAAACTGCAGTGCGAGGGGTTTCATTACTAACAGGCAGTGATAAAAGCCCTGACTCTTCTGCTCTTCTGACATCTTCTCTGACACTACCCCAACAGGGCTAAGTGGGTGCCTCCTTATACCCTGATATGGTCATTTGGTTGGGGATGGGGCCAGAGTGTGTGTGTGTGTGTGTGTGTGTGTGTGTGTGTGTGTTTGGCTGGTGTTAGGCTGCAGTAGGGGAGTCCCTGTCTGAAAGTTCTGTCTTGCTTGATTGTCTTTTTACTCTTTTTTTTTGTTTCAAAGAATAGGCTTTAGAGGGAGCTTTGTCTGTAACTTTTGTTTTTTCTCTCTATCCAGCCTCTTCAGCTCAAGTCTGGGCTGTAAGAGGCAGAACGAAAACCGCCCTGGATTACCAACCACCCTGTTTTCTTAGACCTCAAAGTCCCCAGCTAGTCTACAGGTCTCTTTGTAATCATAATCTGTGTGAAGGCTATTTGCCAAAATGTTTTTAAATCCAATGGGCCTAAGCTGGCAGTCAGACATCCCCCAAGGGGTCCCGGACTGTGAGAGGGCGCAGGCCAGGCTGAGGGACTTCCCCACCCTCCTCTACCACCACCCCCCTCCAGGAGTGCACAGATATTGTACCAGGCCTCTCGTTGTAAATAATATTGTCATGACCCTGCAGATGTCTTTCATGATCATTATTTCATCTCCTTTGGATATATATACATAGGTGATTACATAACCCTCCGCATCCATACAGATAGGCGGCTTTTTCTCTTTTAATGATGCTGGGTGGGGGCTGGGAGCGGGGACAGATGGCAGTGCCAGTGGGGGCCCTGGGTCCTTTCGGCCAGGAATGGGCAGAGGTCAGGAAACACTCCGGCCACAAATGACTGTAGATTTGCATTTGTTTTCTCACTCCCTTTGGCAGTGATGTATGGTGCCAAGGTCAGCAGCTTATAGCTACTAAAAAAAAAAGGAATGTAAGGATTCGCTTGGGTGATATTGAAGGTATGATATATACCCTGGAACTTATTTTCCAGGTCTTAAATCTTGGTTTCTCAGACATTTAAGGTTCAGTGTTTTTAATGACCTTTTTTTAAAAAAAAAAAACACATACTTTCTTTGCCCTGGCTGGTGTGGCTCAGTTGGTTGAGCATTGTCTCATGGACCAAGAGGTCACTGGTTGGATTCCTTTTTAGGGCACAAGCAGGTAGGGGGCATGCAGAAGGCAGCTGATAGATGTCTCTCTCTCTCTCTCTCTCTCTCTCTCTCTCTTTCTCTCTCATCACTAAAAACATATTCTAAAAAAAATTTTTTTTAAATCTACTTTCTTTAAATGGTTTGTTTTCCTTTAATCTTTTAACATACATTTTCTGATTTTTTTTAAAAATGAGAATGCACATTCAGTGCTTTATTTAAAATAAAATTAAGCAAACATTTGCCTTTACGGCCTTGAAATAACATGGCAAAATGGAGCAAGGACCCGGGAGCCGCCCGCAGCTCCGGGTCGGGGTGCGGACAGTTTTATATTTGGGGCGGAAGGCCGCACACACTGGGGGCACAGTTCCGGGAACGCGGAGCCGAACACACGGGGGTCTGTCTGTATGGACGCGGCGGGTTATGTAATCACCTGAGTAATAGCTCGTTCTGATTCTGAGCAGCTGCTGCGAGATAAAAACTGAAAGGTCTCTTTGTGATTATAATTTGCGGGAAGGCTCTTTGCCAAACTGTTTTTAAATCCTGGTGCTGGAGAAGCACTTCCCAGAATCGAAGAGAGCTGCCGGCTCGCTATTTGATGACTAACGTCCTTCTTACCTTTCCAAATCGGTGTGTGCACGCCTCTTCCGGGGTGTGGGGCAGGGTGTCTTGAAGAGCTAACCGCTCCACCTTGTCCACGCGGCTCCAATAAGGGTATCCTTTCTTTCAGTGCCAGGAGGGAGTCAGAATCCCAGGAATGAATCGTATCACACTTTCAATTGTATGTGCCATCTCCCTCGGCCTTCTGATCAGGATTGAGGGATTGAGGGGAAAGAAGATGCAATACAGGATCTGTTCTTTGATTGCCTTATCTGTAATAAATACCTGGGAGCTCAAAGGGTAGCGTTTATTTATTTATTTTTAATATATTTTATTGATTTTTTTACAGAGAGGAAGGGAGAGGGATAGGAAGCCAGAAACATCAATGAGAGAGAGACATCGATCAGCCGCCTCCCGCACGCCCCACACTGGGGGTGTGCCCGCAAGCAAGGTACATGCCTCCAACCGGAATCGAACCTGGGACCTTTCAGTCCGCAAGCTGACGCTCTATCCACTGAGCCAAACTGGTCTTGGCTATTTTATTTTTAATATGTGTTTTTATTGATTTCATACAGGAAGGGAGAAGGAAAGAGAAAGAGAAACATCAATGATGAGAGAGAATCGTGGGTCGGCTGCTTCCTGCACGCCTCACACTGGGGATCGAGCCTGCAACCCGGGCCTGTGCCCTGACCGGGAATCCAACTGTGACCTCTTGGTTCGTAGGTGGATGCTCAACTACTGAGCCACGCCCGCCGGGCAAAGGATAGCATTTAAGTACAGCGGTACCTCGAGATACGAGTTTAATTCGTTCTGTAACCTTGAGGCGTGGGAAACCATGAGACGCTCGAGTGCGGTAAACTGGTGGGTCGTGTGCAGCCGGCCGATCCGCGCGATGACTCCTATCTCAAATGTTGTTCGTATTTCAAAGCAAAAATCACTCGCTCAACGGCTCGTGTCTCAAAAACCTCGTAGGTTAGGGCACTCGTATCTCGAGGTGCCACTGTACTTGGTTCGCTTCTGTGCGAGTCAGACGCCAGTGACTTCAGTTCCATATAGACTTCCATCCGAGCCCGGTTTTCTTTCCCCGTTTGGAGGAAATGGCTCCAGGTGACCATTTTTGTTCAAAATGGATTTTGTTGGAACCATTTCCTGGCAGGTGTCAAACCAGTGTCCAGCGTGGGGAGCTGTGGATTCTGTCGAGGGTAGAAGCATGAATTTTTCCGCTCTACAGGGTACCCCGATTCACTACCGTAGGCCTGACTTCTCTCCTTGAACTTGAAGTTTTTTTTTGTATTCAGGGGAAGTGCAATGCAATAAAAAATTATTATTGCCGAAACCGGTTTGGCTCAGTGGGATAGAGCGTCGACCTGTGGACTGAGGAGTCCCGGGTTCGATTCCGGTCGAGGGCATGTACCTGAGTTGTGTGCCCATCCCCAGTAGGGGGAGGGGGGTGTGCAGGAGGCAGCTGATCGATGTTTCTCTCTCATGGATGTTTCTGGCTCTCTATTCCTCTCCCTTCCTCTCTGTGAAAAATCAATAAAATATAAAAAATAAATAAAGTGCCTTTGTCTGTTCTTGTTCCCCATTGGCCAGTGAGGCACAGCCTGGGAAAAAGTTAAATGCAGCTTTTTGGCCAAGCTGTAGAAATGGCACGCCTATGTGTACCGTATTTTCGGGCGTAGAAGACGACTTTTACCCAGGATAATCTTCTCAAAAGTCGGGGGTCATCTTAAATGCCGGGTGGCATCTTATAGGGCGGGTATATCCCAGACTCTGTATTTTAACCGGAAAAGTTGGGGGTCATCTTACACGCCGGAAAATAGGGATAGTCTTCCCTCTCTTTCTTTTCTGTCAAGTAATAGCCAGATTATTCTGATGGCATCATTATCATACAGGGGGTAGCTGTTGAGTGTGCATTTTTTCACTTAGTATAAACAATACTTCTGAAGTTCATCCCGGGGCTGTATGTGTCCGCCGTGGGTCGCTGTTGCTGGGTACTCTTCACCTGGAGGGATGGACCCCAGTTTGCCAGTGGATGTCATCACTTCACAGAAAGCTGCAAGTCCTTTTCCCACGTGGGGGCACCGTGGTGCATTTCCACCCGCAGGGGCTGAGCGTTCTCGCTCCTCGTCCGTTCTTGGCATCGTCAGATTCTTGTTTTGGCCATTCTCACTGCTGTCTAGAGGTTCTCTTGTGACGGTTTTCGTTTGTACGTCCCTCACCACTGGTACCCTGTTTCCCCGAAAATAAGACAGTGTCTTACATTAATTTTTGCTCCCAGGTCTTATTTTCAGGGGATGTCTTATTTTTCCGTGAAGAAGAATACGGTACACATTTATTGTTGAACAAAAAAAAAGGAAATTGATGACCTGTCTACGGTACGGTAGTCGTTGTCATCACAAACCAGCTCACGGATGGGCCGCAGCGCAGCCGGAGCTGTTCGGGCCGTGCGAGGTCTCTTTAAATCAGGAGTCAGAAGCCTGACGGTAGCTTCGTGGGCCTTCTATTCTGGGGAGGCCTTATGTTTGGGGAGGTCTTATTTTCGGGGGGATGCCTGATATGACAGCAAGAGGCAAAACTGGAAGTAGGTCTTATTTTCAGAGGATGTCTTACTTTCGGGGAAACACTGACACTCTTTTTGATGTCGTCGGCCACTTAAATTCTTCGGTGAAATGTCTGTTCAGATTGCTGCCTATTTTTTTTTTTTTTTTTGAAGTTTGGCTTGTTTCATATTATTTAGTTTGAAGGTTGTTTATATGTTCTAGAGACCACAGGACTTGGTTGGATTGTTTGCCAGGATTTTCTCGCAGTCTGTGGTTTGTCTTTTCATTCTCTTGCCAGTGTTTTCCCCCATTTTTTAGGGGTATAGTCTGGTGGTTTTAAGTGCATTCACATTGTGCAACTATCACTGACATCCATCGTCTGTCCTTTTATCATGTGAAACTGAAAGTCTGCACCCGTTAAATAACTCCCCATTCCCTCCCCTACCCCCAGCCTCTGGCCACTGCTATTCTTTTTTTTGTTTTTAAATATATTTTATTGATTTTTTTTACATAGAGGAAGGGAGAGGGATAGAGAGTTAGAAACATCGATGAGAGAGACATCGATCAGCCGCCTCCTGCACATCTCCCCTAATGGGGATATGCCTGCAACCAAGGTACATGCCCGTGACCGAAATCAAACCTGGCACCTTTCAGTCCGCAGGCCGACGCTCTATCCACTGAGCCAAACCGGTCTGTCCTTTCTGTCTCTGACTTTGAGCACCCTGGTACCTCAGATCAGCAGAATCATACAGTATTTGTATTTTCACGATTGGCTTACATCACTTAGTGTACTATCCTCAAGGTTAATAGATGTCAGAATTTCTCTCCTTTTTAAGGCAGAATAACATTACATTTTGTATGTGTCTATGCACATGATAATACATACATATTTTACATATTACGTATTTTTCTAGGTGTGGTTTATAAACGACACCACTATGTGCATGTTTGTTCATCCCTCAGTGGACACTTGGATTACTCGCCTGGTGAGCCATGGAGAGCAATGCTGTGGACATGGATGTACAGAGCGTGTTTGAGTCCCTGCTTTCAGTTCTGTTGGGTGGATGAATGCCCAGGAGTGGAATTGCTGTGTCAGGCGGTGACTCTGGGTGTAACTTTCTGAGGAGCAGCCACACTGTGCGCACCAGCCGTTGCCTCGTTTTCTGTTCCCACCAGGCCCACGAGGGCGCTAGTGCGTCCACTCCTCACCAATACGTGGTGTTTTCCGCCGTTTGGGTAGTGAGGTGTTAAAGATGCGTTTCGAAGAGCAGAAGTGGAGGTTTATCTGTTTGCATAAGGATGTCCGGTTGTGTCCACACCCGTTTCTGAAAAGACCGTCTCTCTCTATGGCATTGCCTTTGGGCCTTATTAAAAATCGATTGGCTGCGTACGTGCGGGTCTATTCTGGACCGTATTCGCTCCTTAAATTTTGATCAGCTTCCCTCATGTGAAGCTGCGCTAAGCTTAATATAGTCCCAGCCCGCCCTCCGAAGTAGCTGTGGGGTCAGGACTGGAGCAGAAGAGAAGATGAAGACATTTTTGCAATGTGGCAGGGCAGACTCAGTCTGCGTTCTGCAGGGCTGGGGTTTGGGGGCTTCAAAAGATAAAACCTATGGCTTTCTCCACTCTTTTTCTGTGTGTATGTTTTTGTTAATTATTTTTAATATATTTTATTGATTTTTTACAGAGAAAAAGGGAGAGGGATCGAGAGTTAGAAACATCGATGAGAGAGAGAGACATCGATCAGCCGCCTCCTGCACACCTCCCACTGGGCATATGCCTGCAACCAGGATACATGCCCCTGACCGGAATTGAACCTGGGACCTTTCAGTCCGCAGGCCGACGCTCTATCCACTGAGACACATCGGTTTCGGCTCTTTCTCTGTTTTAGGAACGAACCCAGACAGATTTTTGTATAGCGTCTCTTTCTCAGGTTGGACATTGGGGCTGAGGATTCTCTTCTGCAGAAAGCTAATACAAAGACACACGATGAGATACACCAGCATTTGGGATTTAAAATACAGGCTCCCGTAATTATACAATACAGTAGTATAAAAATAGTGACTATCTAGATCAGCGGTTCTCAACCTTTCTAAGGCCGCGACCATTTAATACAGTTCCTCGTGTTGCGGTGCATCGTCATGTAAATATCTGTGTTTTCTGGTGGTCTTAGGCGACCCTGCTAGCGGTTCTCAACCTGTGGGTCACTGCTGTAGAGCCTGAGACCATCAGAAAACAGGTCGTGACCCACAGGTGGAGAACCGCTGCAGTCTAAAGCATCGAGCACGGATGTCTTTTCTACACAGAAACCCTTCCAGGAACTACAGGGGCATATTTGAGTTGAAATTCCTTTTTTTGACTACAGACTTACATAATATGCGAACACTTGCCTCTCTCTCTACCTGAACTGCAGCAGATTCTGAAGGCTTAATGCAGCTCGTCAAATTAATCCCACTGGAGATATTTTAAAAGAGATATTTTTTAAGAAGAGAGGTTTTTAAGAGCTAACAAGCCTCTGAAAGATGTTTGGGTCCCATTGTATTGGTCATAGTTATTAGTGGCAAACACACCACGTAAACTGTTTTAGTCTGAAAGGGGTTTGTCTCAAGAGTGTAGTGGCTTGTAGATCGCCTCTGATGGCGAAAGAATCACATGTGGCTGTTTTCACAGCCAGGGGAAAAAATGCTTAATGGAACCTTAGCACGTTCCTAGTAAAAAAAAAGACACTGCTGCCTCCATCTGCTGATGATTGGACTTAAAAGCTTCAACATAACAGCACTTATTCGCCCTTAAACTTGCTGCTCTCTTCCTAAGGGACTATAAGGAATAAAAGAACACCAATTGTTATAGGTGAGTTTGACTCTCTTTAGCTATATGTGCTCACTCTAGGAACTGAGCTGAGATCTAGGTAAAAGAGGTGTTGTAAAAACAAAACCCTAGATAAACAAATTGAGGCGTGTTTAAACAATGAAATCATTTATAACCCGATAAAAGGAATAAGCTGGAGTCACATCTGTGAATAGGCCTAAAACGGAGAAATGTAATGTGGAACCACAAAAAGCAGGTTCAATAATAACCCAGACAGTGGGATACCATACATACAAAGTTTGAAGACGTGTGCGATGCAGCTTCAAGAGGAGTCAGCCCTCTGGAAAGAAATCAAACCGAAGGGGTGTTTGGAGGCTTGCGGCCTCCCAGCTCCGAGGCCCCCACCGCCCTCTGACCCGCCGCAGCCCCTGTGGACGGAGCCCCGGGTTCCCAGCGGCTCGGCGGCCTCCGGCGCTGGTCGGTCTGTTTGTTATTTTTGCAGCTCGGGAATGTTGACGTGGAGGCCACCAGTCCCCCGTGGCCCGTGAATAGACTTCAGAGAGAGGACGGCTTCATCTGTATTTGACCTCCGACTAAAATATGTAGCCTGTTCTCCGTTACGGCGGTAACTGGCCACAGAGAGCTGTGGTGTAAACAGGGCCTGTCCGCTCTGTCTTTATGTCCACAACAGGCTGCTCTGGGATGTCCTTCTCTTGGCATGTCCCTGCGAGGTTTTGGTGTCCATGTGATGCTGGACTTAGAAATTAAAAATAAAAATTAAAAAAATATATGCCAAAACCAGTTTGGCTCAGTGAATAGAGTGTCAGCCCACGGACTGAAAGGTCCCGGGTTCGATTCCGGTTAAGGAGCATGTATTCTTGTTGCGGGCACATCCCCAGTGGGGGGCGTGCAGGAGGCAGCTGATCGATTTCTCTCTCTCACCGATGTTTCTAACAGTCTCTCCTTTCCTCTCTGTAAACAATCAATAAAACATAGTATTTTTTAAAAAATAAAGTAAAGTAGAAGAATTGGTGTAAGGTCGGTGTTCTTTCTTTCCTCCGTGTCTGGCAGAATGCACGTGTGAAGCCCTTGGCAGCCGGGAGGTGTTTCTGCAGGAAGGTTTGAAAGATAGATTTCATTTACAGTGGTACCTCGAGATCCGAGCGCCCTAACATACGAGATTTTTGAGATACGAGCCGTCGAGCGAGCGATTTTTGCTTTGAAATACGAGCAACATTTGAGATAGGAGTCATCGCGCGGATCGGCCGGCTGCACACGACCCACCAGTTTCCCACGCCTCAAGGTTACGGAACGATTTAAACTCGTATCTCGAGGTATCACTGTACTTAACAGAGGCAGGGCTGTTCAGATAGTCTCTTTCTTCTCACATGAGTTTTGGCCAGGTTCTTTCTCCTCGGAATCTGCCCGTTTCATCCACATCCTCAAAAAACAACAGGTGAACGTGATTTAGAATATCCTCATCTTTTTGATGACTGGGATCCGTCATGCTGTCCCTCTTTTTCATTTTCTGATATTCAGTGAAATCTGGAAACATTGCCCAAACTTGGGGTTCTTAAGGACAACCCTCCGGTAGGAGTTTTAAAGGAGTTCCATCTCCTTGGAAGACCGTTTTGCAGTGTAGATCCAACATTATTTAAAAAATAATAATAATAAGTGTACTATATCCCACCATCCCTTGTAAGGCATTTGTCATAAATACTAAGTAGTTTCACAAATTCAGAAATACTCAGCACAGCGCTCTCTACCACACGGCAGAGATAAACGCTCTCTGTAAGCTAACAGGGGAGAGAGGAGTCCTCCTGTGGTTGACGTTTACAAGGATGCCTCTCGTCGTCACCAGCGGATGACGCGGAGAAGGGCGAGGTGCTGGGGAGATGCTGCAGGCTCCCCAGAGCGGGTCCCAGGAGAGCATGTGCCGTGCAGCCTCCGCTGTGCTAAGCCCAGGCTTCCACACGTGAGTGTTTACATAGCACATAATCTGGGAGCAGGCGCATCACATTCCTCGCCGAGGTACCGCTGCGGGTGGGGGTCGGGGGAGGGTGGTTTTCTCCGCGCTCGTCCGCGCCGGGTCAGTGGTTTGCGTGAACACGTGTCGCCTTAAACACTCGGGCGAAACCTTCAGAACAGCTTGGCAAGCGGAGGAGCGGGTGTGAGGAGGAGGAGGAGGAGGGTCAAAGCCGTGTTCCTGCATGATGGCGGGGAGCTTGACGTCTGCAGGAGAGAAGGTGTGGCTCAGTGGATAGAGCGTCGGCTTGCGGACTGAAAGGCCCCAGGTTCGATTCCGGTCAAGGGCATATACCTTGGTTGCGGGCACATCTCCACTGTGGGGCGTGCAGAAGGCGGCTGATCGATGTCTCTCTCTCTCATCGATGTTTCTGACTTTCTATCCCTCTCCCTTCCTCTCTGTAAAAAATCAATAAAATATATTTTTAAAAAAAGAGAGAGAGAAGGGATTATCAACCAACCTATCCTCTAGGACAGTGGTCGGCAAACTGCGGCTCGAGAGCCACATGCGACTGGCTCTTTGGCCCCTGGAGTGTGGCTCTTCCACAAAATACCAGGGCCTGGACGAGTCTTATGTTGAAGAAGGGGCGTTAGAAGAAGTTGAAGTTTAAAACATGTGGCTCTCCAAAGAAATGTCAATCGTTGTCCTGTGGATCTTTGGCTCTGCGGACAAATGAGTTTGCCGACCCCTGCTCTAGAAGGCTAGGAAGACACAGAAATTAGCCTTAAAGGGACAGGATAGCATATTTTTCCAGAGAGAAGGAAAAGATGGCTGGAGGCATGCAAAAGTTCACAGCCAAAGAGAAGGGAAAATAAGAATGTTCATAACCGGTGTGGCTCAGTGGATAGAGCGTCGGCCTGCAAACTGAAAGGTCCCAGGTTCGATTCTGGTCAAGGGCATGTACCTTGGATGTAGGCACATCCCCAGTAGGGGGTGTGCAGGAGGCAGCTGATCGATGTTTCTCTCTCACCCATGTTTCTGACTCTCTATCTCTCTCCCTACCTCTCTGAAATCAGTAAAAAAAAAAAAAAAAAAATTTTTTTTAAAGCAAAGGAGAAGGAATATTCTGCAGAAGCCCCTCAGCCAAGGGACAAGAGGTAGGGGGTGCAGAGGAGCTGATTTAAAAAACTGGAGAGCCGAAACCAGTTTGGGTCCATGGATAGAGCATCGGCCTGTAGACTGAAGGGTCCCAGGTTCCATTCCGGTCAAGGGCATGTACCTTGGTTGCGGGCACATCCCCAGAGGGGACATGCAGGAGGCGGCTGATCGATGTCTCTCTCTCATCGATGTTTCTAACTATCCCTCTCCCTTCCTCTCTGTAAAAAAATCAATAAAATATATTTAAACAATAAATAGATAAAAATAAAATAAAATAAACGGAGAAAGGGGTTTTTTTGGAGAAACAGACTGGAAGGGTTAAGCTTCCCAGAGGAAAAGCTGAACGGCGTGTTTCTCTCTCTTATCGCCCAGCAGTATCAGCTGGCCGCAGGGAGAGCAGAAACTGCAGATAAGCCACAAACAAAAACAAGCCAAACTCAGAGAGCCGTGACAGCCACCCAGCTCCCAGGGTCCTGGAGCTCTGCCACCGGCATGCCCTCCCCTCCCGTCCCCACTGCCACCGAGGCAGGTCCAGGCCACCTCCTCTCCGGAACAGGCTTGTCCCCTGGGTCACCGATGCCTCCCGGGCTGAGTCACCAGGCCTGCAACCTCCCACTTCTCCCATCCTGCCTGGGTCACCCAGCCATCTTCCCCAAACACCGCTCTCCGTGGGCGCGACCTCGCCTCCCTGTGAGCTGGGGCCATCTTCCCGCCCCACCCGTGTTTCCAGACCTTTTCCTGGACTCCGACCTGCTTCCCTTCCCTCCCCGCTCACTCCCCACGCCCCCTCAGCCCTGGTCTCTCCCCTCACTCTGAGGCCTGGCCTCTCGGGATGACCACCCCATCCAGATCCTCCCCATCGTCAAGGCCCCGTGCCCTGCTCCAGCCCACCTGGCTGAGGCTTTTAGCACCTCAGTTCTGTTCTGTTTCAGTAGCTCGCAGATATGGTGAGGATACCGTATTTTCCGGCGAATAAGACGACTTTGTAACCCAAAGAAATGTTCTCAAAAGTCGGGGGGGTGTCTTATACGCCGGGTGTCATCTTATAGGTTGAGTCTATCCCAAACTCTATATATATTTTTTAATATATTTTATTGATTTTTTTCACAGAGGAAGGGAGAGGGATAGAGAGTCAGAAACATCGATGAGAGAGAAACATCGATCAGCCGCCTCTTGCACGCCCCCTATTGGGGATGTGCCCACAACCAGGGTACATGCCCTTGACCGGAATCAAACCCGGGACCCTTCAGTCCGCAGGTTGATGCTCTATCCACGGAGCCAAACCGATTTCGGACCAGACTCTCTATTTTAACTGGTGATGAGGGTTGAGACTCAGGACACCCCCTGCCTGCCTGGGTTGGTACCCACTTCCACCCTTTCTAGCTGCACGGCCTTCGACACCCTTTGGCCTCTGTTTGCTCATCTACAGAGTGAGGCTAAAAATTAAAAACATCAGGTAATGATAAAAATAAAAATTCCCGTCCCAGGGTGGTTCCAAGGATGACAAAGAGATGCGTGGAAAGCATTTGCGATCGCGTTCGGCCTAAAGTGCCGAAGCAGGGATCGCCATTCAGAGAATTATTCCAGAAAAACCGGGGTGAATGTATGAGACTCCGAGGCAGTGACTGACTCATGGCTCCACACAGTGAGCGGCCCGCACGTTTAGCGATTCCCTCCTTGTCCCAGGAGCCTGGATCCGAGGAATAGGAGGGAAAAAGGCAGCCATCACTCTCGGAATACTTCCGGGACCTCTGAGGACAATTCAAATACGGTGGTACCTCGAGGTACGAGTCTAATTCGTTCCGTCACCTTGAGACGTGGGAAACCATGAGACGCTCGAGTCGCGGTAAACGGGTGGGTCGTGTGCAGCCGGCCGATCCGCACGATGACTCCTGTCTCAAATGTTGCTCGTATTTCAAAGCAAAAATCGCTCGCTCCACGGCTCGTATCTCAAAAACCTCGTGTGTCAGGGCACTCGTATCTCGAGGTGCCCCTGTATGCTAGGCATCTTCCCGCAGGGAGGTCGAGCCGTGCCTGCTGGAAGGGACACGCAGGAGTCGGGCATGCCGGCGCTTGGAGGAGGTGGCAGTTACATAACGGGCTGCAGACACGCAGACACGCCAATCTGTGGAGGTAAAGCGGCCGCTCTCCAGAGCTGTGTGGCCGCCGGGATGAGGGGGGTGACCGATGATGGACAGGGCGGCAGCTGCAGCCTCCAGCCAGCCTGGTCCTGGGCGATCCGTGCCCGCCCCCCACCCCAGTGCCAGTGGGGGGGGGGGCACACGTTGTTGTCCTGGCGGCGGGGAAAACAGCTCCTGACATTTCCTGTCGGGCTGACACCCAGGGGAGGGGAGGGGTGACAGTGTGCCTTGCATGGGCCAGGATGCCCGTGTGTTCTTCAGCTCAAAGTCAGGTTGCATCCGTCTCCAAAGTGTCACAGAGCTGAGTTCATCTCTGAAATCATGTGTTTTACCAACCTTTTCTGTAAAAAAAAAAAAAAAAGAAAAGCATTCAGCTTGTAGCCTGGCGCACATGGTTCGGTGGTTGAAATTCTACCTAGAAACCAAGAGGTCGGGGTTCGATTCCCAGTCGGGGCACATGCCCGGGTTGCAGGCTAGATGCCCCAGGGAGGGGTGTGCAGGAGGCAGCTGACCAGTGATCCGCATGAGGCATTGATGTTTGTAGCTCTCTCTCTCCGTCTCCCTTCCTCTCTGATGTCAAGGAAAACATATATGGCCGAAACCAGTTTGGCTCAGTGGATAGAGCGTCGGCCTGCGGACTGAAAGGTTCCCAGTTCGATTCCGGTCAAGGGCATGTGCTTTGGTTGCGGGCACATCCCCAGTAAGGGGTAGGGGGTGGTGTAGGAGGCAGCTGATCGATGTTTCTAACTATCTATCTCTCTCCCTTCCTCTCTGTAAAAAAATCAATAAAATATATGTATTTTTTAAAAAAAGAAAGAAAGAAAAACATATATGAAAAACACAAGAACAACTCGACTTGCAGGGTTGCCAAAGCATCACCATCCTGTGCCACCTCGCCAGGTTAACCTGCTCGATGCTTCAGACTGCGTGGTGCCATCCCTCGGATTCCAGGCACTGGAGGGCACTAGAAGGGTGAGAGAAGGCAGCTCCCAAGGGCTGGGGATGGGAGATGCCAGTCCATGAGCATCTAGCCAGTGATCCATCTCCCGTGCCGGCCACTAACGTATTTCTTAGACGGCCCGCATTTGAATTGGGCAAGATTTCTTTAAAAGAGGACTCACTGATTTATGAACTAGATTGCTCGGTGTTTGGTGTAAGGCTCAAACTTCTAGAGACCGGCAAGCCATTTTGTTTCTGGAACCATCCTTAGGCCAGGCATCATCCTCATCGCCTAGGACAGTGGTCGGCAAACCGCGGCTCGCGAGCCACAGGCGGTTCTTTGGCCCCTGGAGTGTGGCTCTTCCACAAAATACGAGGGCCTGGGCGAGTCTATGTTGAAGAAGTGGCGTTAGAAGAAGCTGAAGTTTAAAAAATTGGGCTCTCTTGCCGAACCCGGTTTGGCTCAGTGGATAGAGCGTCGGAACTGCGAACTGAAAGGTCCCAGGTTCAATTCCGGTCAAGGGCATGTACCTTGGTTGCGTGCACATCCCCAGTGGGGGGCGTGCAGGAGGCAGCTGATCGATGTCTCTCTCTCATCGATGTTTCTAACTCTCTATCCCTCTCCTTTCCTCTCTGTAAAAAATTAATAGAATATATTATTTTTTAAAAATTGGGCTCTCCAAAGGAAGAATTTCAGTCGTTGTCCTGCTGATCTTTGGCTCTGTTGACTAAGGAGTTTGCTGGCCACTGGCCTAGGAGAAGCCAGAATAGTTCATTTGTTGCCCAAACTTCTTGCAGATGATGCTCAGACCAGGTTCTTTGGATCCATGGATGGGGAAGGTGCTAGAGGGGGCCGCTGCCAGCCAGACCAGGCTGGATGCTTTGGCTCCACCTCGGCAGCGTGCTGTTTGCCTCAGCATCGTGCTGTTTGCCTTAGCGGGAAGTTGCAGAGAGTCCCTGGAAACGGATGAAGCCAGAGAAACCTGGTTGGATTGAATATCCTTAATCTTACCTCCAGGTCTCTTACAGCGAGAGCAGAATGTGAGATGGATATACAGCGGTACCTCGAGATACGAGTTTAATTCGTCCCGTAACCTTGAGGCGTGGGAAACTATGAGACGCTCGAGTCGCGGTAAACTGGTGGGTCGTGTGCAGCCGGCCGATCCACATGCGAGCGATGACTCCTATCTCGACTGTTGCTCGTATTTCAAAGCAAAAATCGCTCGCTCGACGGCTCGTCTCTCAAAACTCTCGTATGTTAGGGCACTCGTATCTCGAGGTACCACTGCATTCTTGTTTATTGCTGCCGACCCAGGCAAGGTGGGGGTTAGAACGCTGGCTCTCCCTGGCCGGTGTGGCTCAGTGGATAGAGCGTCGGCCTGTGGACTCAGGGTTCCAGGTTCGATTCCGGTCAAGGGCAGGTACCTTGGTTGTGGGCGAATCCCTGGTGGGGAGTGTGCAGGAGGCAGCTGATCGATGTTTCTCTCTCATCGATGTTTCTAACTCTCTCTCCCTCTCCCTTCCTCTCTGTAAAAAAAAATCAATAAAATATATTTTTTAAAAATAATAATAAAAATAAAATTAAAAAAGCTGAAAGCGTTGAAAGTGTTACCCTCAGGGCAGTATTATTCCTTTTACTTTTTTTTTTTTTAATTTATTGCAGTATTTTCGAGCCATTTCATTTAAGCCCCGATTTTGTTTTCTTTGATAAAAAATGAACATTCATTTTAAAATCACATCAAAGGCGGGAATTTGGGCTTTTGCCACCACCGGCTCCCCGTGGTGGTGGAGGGCGGCACGCTGGCAGAGGCGCGATCCCATCCAGACTGCCTGTCTCCGGGGTCTTTGTCACAGGATCCGTCCTCCCGGCCTTTGGCAGGTGAGCGGCCGTCTCCTGCCAGGGTCGTACCGGGTTTCAGGCGCAGGCAGGAGGCTGAGCAGGGCTGCGTGCCTCGCGGCAGGAAGGGAGGAAGGAGGAAGGAAGGAAGGAGAGAAGAAGAAAATGCCTGAGTGGAGGGATTTAGAAAGCAATTTACCACTTGGCTGTGGAGACCACTTTGGGGACATCCTGTATGAAGTGCCCCCGCCAGCTGACCGCGGCATCCGGTGACCGTGTTGCCGCTTTTCCATCTGAAGCGTGCCGGCGTGCTGGTGTGCCTGCACAGCGCATCTCGAGGCCGCCCCGGGAAGCAGAGTTAAAAGTGGGCAGAGCAACCGAGACCGGTTTGGCTCAGTGGATAGAAAGGTCCCGGGTTCGATTCCGGTCAAGGGCATGTACCTTGGTTGCGAGCACATCTCCAGCAGGAGGCAGCTGATCGATGTCTCTCATCGATGTTTCTAACTCTCTATCTCTCTCCCTTCCTCTCTGTAGAAAATCAATAAAATACATTTTAAAAAATAATAATAATAAAATAAAAGTGAGCAGAACAGGCTGTGCCCTTCCCACCCCTGCTCCCGGGCCGGAGGTGAGGTGCTGTGATACTAAAGGTTCCAGGCTGGTCCAACCCAGTGATCAACATACCCTGTTTCCCCGAAAATAAGACAGTGTCTTCTATTAATGTTTGCTCCCAAAGATGCACTGGGTCTTATTTTCAGGGGAGGTCTTATTTTTCCATGAAGAAGAAGACGTACACATTTATTGTTGAACAAAAAAGGAA
>PVJN01017109.1:24620-41262 GCA_004026805.1 Lasiurus borealis
GGGGGGGGGTGCTTTCTATGACCATGAGAGGTAAACCCGGAAGTAGGTCTTATTTTCGGGGGATGTCTTACTTTCGGGGAAACAGGGTAGAGCACATAGAATGGGCCAGGTTACCTTCCAACCTCACCTCTCACCCAGGAAGGGGAAGGGGGAGGGGGCAACCTTCTCTCCAGCTGTCACCACTGCTGACTGCCGACTGCCGCTCAGCCTTGTCCGTCCGCAAGCCTGGGCCCCCCCAATCCGTGTCAGGGCTCCCCGGTTGGGACCGGACCACCCAGATCACGGCGGTACTCAGCAGCCCCTCGCTTCTGCGGCCCCACGTCTGGCGGCCAGCGCGCCCTGAAAGAGGCGATTGTCCGGGAGGAGCCGGCTAATCCTCGCACAGGTGTGCGGGGCACCGGGCCAGGCGCCGCGAGGAAGCAGCTGCTGGGAGGACGGCCCAGACCCCCCGCTCCAGGCCCGTTCACAGTGGAAACGGTTGTGCCAGCTCCTGGCGGGGGGAGGGGGACCCTTACACTTTCAGTTCGTTGTAAGTCAGCCTGTGCGGGGAACTGTGTTCCTGGGAAAAGAAAAGGAGCTTTCTTTCTTCTATTTCTGTAGGTGGTGAGCCGTCTGTTAAAAACCTGTTTTATTACACAAGCATGTTTATTGTGTGTGTTGATAATAGATTGGAGCAATACAGAAGCGCGTGAGGAAAGGGATAGTGTATATGCAGGTAGGCAATACAACTTTGCACGCTGTATTTATGGATATGTGGGTACCTGTGTAACATACATGTGTACACACATGTATTTCACACAACTGTAACTGCACGTGTTACTGCTCAACAAAAATGAGGCTTTTATCTATAAAATGTAACGTGTTTTTTCTGTTTAATGTTTAATATATATATGTATGTATCTTTTTTTTAAATATATTTTATTGATTTTTCACAGAGAGGAAGGGAGAGGGATAGAAAGTCAGAAACATCGATGAGAGAGAGACATCGATCAGCCACCTCCTGCACGCCCCACACTGGAGATGTGCCCGCAAGCAAGGCACATGCCCCCGACCGGAATCGAACCTGGGACCTTTCAGTCCGCAGGCCAATGCTCTATCCACTGAGCCAAACGGGTCTCGGCATATGTATCTTTTTTTATATAGACCTATCTCATTCTCAGAAATGTCCTTTATACAGATACACGTTGATTTATCTCGCTTCCCTCCTGTGGAACCTTTAGATTCTCCCGGGCTTTTGATATTATTGGTGGTGCAGTAACACCCTCACCTCGGAAGTCATAGAGCCTTGGTTCAGACTCCAGATACCCCCTTCACTTACTCTGTGTCCTTTTGCACAGAGAGTTATTTACACTCTCTGTGCCTCTGTTTTCTGGCCTGTGAGATGGGGATAATATTGTCCTTGCCATATCCCTATGGTGGGAAAAAAAAAACTAAGTAAAATGATATGTATATACAAATAATGCACTTAGCATGTTCTAATAATGATAATTATCCGTTGTGAGTATGTACTTACTATTAGCCAGGCATTATGCAGGTAAACAGATACCACACCGTTTTATGTGTGAGCCTCGTAACATATTTTTATTTTTATTTTTTTAATATATTTTATTGATTTTTTTTTTTACAGAGAGGAAGGGAGAGGGATAGAGTTAGAAACATCGATGAGAGAGACATGGATCAGCCGCCTCCTGCACACCCCCTACTGGGGATGTGCCCACAACCAAAGTACATGCCCTTGACCGGAATCGAACCTGGGACCTTTCAGTCCGCAGGCCGACGCTCTATCCACTGAGCCAAACCGGGTTTCGGCTCATAACATATTTTTAATATCTGTAAAGGCAAGTACCGCATCATCCTTATACTAAAATGACATTCGCTCTTCCCGTTCAGTTACTCCTCCGGGTAGATTTTTAAATCTCCTTGCCACCTACCTCCCATCGATATGACAAGTTGTTTGTTGTTTTTTTCGGTACAGTTGGCATTTTCACGGGTGTCTCTCCCCTTGAAGGTTGCCAGAGGAGCGTGACCCTGGGACTTGAGTCGCACAGAACGGGGTGTTCCTGTGGTGTCCCGCCAAAGCCACCAAGCCATGGGAAGGAAGGTCTTTGGAATGCTCTTCCCTGCCTGCGGGAGGGGAGGGACAGGCCTTCTAGGAGACCCGGGATGTCATCAGAAAGCACCTTTCTGTAGGGCCCGACGTGAAACACATGTGCTTGCTTTGGAGGCAGGCATGTTTCCTTTATCTTCGGGTCCTCAGTCACCAGCCCCGTTTCCGGTGGCAGCGCTAAGACGATCTTCAATGAAGCCAAAACCGGTGTGGCTCAATGGCTAGAGCGTTGGCCTGCAGACTGAAAGGTCCCAGGTTCGATTCTGGTCAAGGGCACGTACGTACCTTGGTTGTGGGCACATCCCCAGTGGGGGGCATGCAGGAGGCGGCTGATTGATGTCTCTCTCTCATCGATGTTTCTAACTCTCTGCCCCTTTCCCTTCCTCTCTGTAAAAAGTCAATAAAATATATTATTTTTAAAAAGCCAAGACCGGTTTGGTTCAGTGGATAGAGCGTCAGCCTGCAGACTGAAAGGTCCCAGGTTCAATTCCGGTCAAGGGCATGTATCTTGGTTGCGGGCACATCCCCAGTGGGGGGCGTGCAGGAGGCAGCTGATCAATGTCTCTCTCTCATTGGTGTTTCTAACTCTCTATCCCTCTCCTTTCCTCTGTGTAAAAAAATGAATAAAATATATATGTATATTAAAAAAAAAAAAAAAAGATGATCTTCAATGCAAAGAGTCTATGTCAGAGCCAGAGCCGCCGTGGTGGTGAGCAGGGTGAGCTGAACGTGGACGGCCAGGGAGGACGAGCAGCAGGGAGGGAAGGGAACGGGGCACCCAGAGGCCACCCCCTGGTGCCAGCAGGCGCCACCGGCCACGGGCGGACTTCCTGCCGCAGGATGCCGTGACCTTTGGAGAGTCAGTGTCTGGGCGAGGCTGCCCTTTCACCGGACGGAGCACAGCTGCGGTTGGGGTGTCGGGCCAGCTGGAGAGCTCTGTCTGGCAGCAGCCGGGACTGTGCACCGTTTGGAAAACAGTCTGCTCCCAGGTCTGGCGAAGGCCGGCCTGAAGGGAATCTTTGTCCGGTGCTGCCGGCAGGTTGCTTGGTCATCCTTCTCCGAGCAAAACGTGAACCCTTCGCCGCAGCGGCTTTACAGCGTCCTCAGAGGCCTCGCGAAAGTCAGAGCAGATGTGCAGGAGAAGGTCACACTTCCAGGCCTCTCTGGGGGGGGGGGCTATTTCTGGACGAGCGGGTCCCCACAGATGTGTTAATTCGGGGGGAGATTTTTCTTACGCAAATATTGACCCCCGTCTCCATCTGGGCAGTGAATGCTCCAGCTTGAATGCGCTCTTTCAGGAGAAGGTGCCTCTGTTTTCTCTCCGCCCGCCTCCTCGTCTGCCCGCCCTGCGTTGCGTGCACTCTGAGCAGGGGAGTTTTGGGTGGTCAGTTCTGAGTTCTTTTCCTAGGTCTGAAAAGGCTCACAGGGAGGAATTGAACCTTAGTGGCATAATCGCGGAGAAGGAGAGAGAAGAGACAGACAATTAAGTCCGGAAAATCCTGGCAGAATGTAAAGGGCTCTCAGTCTTAGGTCCAATTGCAGAAAAATGACCTCTAACCCACGATTGAACATCAAAGAACAACGGAGGACAGATTCTGTTGATTTCTCTCTCCCACCTGCCCCGTTCACGTGATATTTCAGTGAGCATTCATTTATAAACGTGTGTGCTGAAGTTTGCATGAATTCGCGGGTCAACTGCTACATGGCCGATTTTTAGTATAAAAGTAAAACTTTTGACTAAGACATGTAACAAGTATAATATATACTTACTTCGCCTTCATGCTTGAAGGATATTTTCACCAGCTATAGAATTCTGGATTGAGGTGTGTGGTTTTTTTTCTAGATGCATCTTCCGGCCTCAGTGGTCCCCAGAATTTCTGTGACCTTTATGTAATGTTATCCTGTCTTCTCTGGCTGCTTTCCAGATTTGGTTATTTTTATATTTGGTTTTCTTGCTATTTATCCTGCTTGTGGTTCATTGAGACTCTTGAATTTGTAAAGGTAGATTTTTATACAGTGGTTCCTCGAGATACGAGTTTAATTCGTTCCGTCACCTTGAGGCGTGGGAAACTATGAGACGCTCGAGTCGTGGTAAACTGGTGGGTTGTGTGCAGCCGGCCGATCCGCGCGATGACTCCTATCTCAAATGTTGCTCATATTTCAAAGCAAAAATCGCTCACTCAAAGGCTCGTATCTCAAAAATCTCGTATGTTAGGGCACTCGTATCTCGAGGTACCACTGTACCAGATTTGAAGAACTGTCGAGCCACTGTTTCTTCTCTCCCGTTCTCTTTCTTCTCCTCCTGGGACTACAGTTACACCCAGGGTAGACTCTTTTTATTTGTCCTAAAAGCCTGAGATTCTATTCAGGTTTTGTTTTGTTTTACAATCTTTTTTTTTCTCTTAATTCTTTAAATTACATCTGATCATCTCCATTGTGTTCAGCTCATCCCGTGATTTTCTTGGGGGAAAGTTTTACATGTTGTTGTTGTTTTTAGTTCTTTTATGGTTTCTATTTCTCTGCCACCGTGCAGACCACCACATGCATACATGGTTCAGGAGTCAGCCAGAACCCTAGGCAGAAGTTTTCCACAGAATCTGAGGCTCTTTCTCTCTGCCTGTATGTTTTCTGGGATTCCCTCTGCACTTTCCATTTCACGTGTCCTTTTATGCCAGTGGGCATCATCACAATAGCTGCGTCAACATTCTTCTCTGCTAACGGCTGCATCTGGGTTATCTTGGGATGGTTATTGTCTTTTTTTCCTTAAGGATAAAGTTGCGCTTTTTCTATCTCTTTGCTTAATTTTTATTGCCCTTTGAACGTTGCACTGTTACGTTACGGAGACTCTGGATCCCGTTCTCCGGAAGAGGTGCATTTGGGGGCAGAGGGAGTTGCGGTTTATTTTGGGCGTTGCCGGAGCCAGCCATTAGCTTCAGCCACAGACTCCGTCCCTTGGGCATCACCTCCTCCATTCCTGGCTCGGTTATTTTTTCCTTCCCCAGGTTGCTCAGAGGCCACCGCTCGCACACGTGGCTCCCGAGTCAGCTGGAAACCTAGGCAGACGCTTTTACACGGAATCAGAGGCTCTTTCTTTCCGACTCTCTGCTTTCTGGGGTTCCCTCTTCACTCTCTAGCGGCTCCCGCAGTCTGTCTCCCAGGTGTGCGTGCTTTCTATGGGAGCGGCGGCCACCCGGCGTGGCACCCACTGCTGATGCTCCCAGGAGCTAGACCAGCGGGTCTCCAAGGTCCCTCTGGCCCTGGCGCTCTCTCCTCAGACGGCTGCTTGAAAAACTCGTGGCCCAGCCGAAACCGGTGTGGCTCAGTGGGTAGAGCTTCAGCCTGCAGACTGGAGGGTCCCAGGTTCGATTCTGGTCAAGGGCATGTACCCTGGTTGCAGGCACATCCCCAATAAGGGGCGTGCAGGAGGCAGCTGATCGATGTTTCTAACTCTCATCTTTCTCCCTTCTGCTCTATAAAAAAAAAAATCAATAAAATTTATTTAAAAAATAAAATAAATAAATCTTTGCCGAAACCGGTTTGGCTCAGTGAATAGAGAGTCGGCCTGTGACTGAAAGGTCCCAGGTTTGATTCCGGTCAAGGGCATGTACCTTGGTTGCGGGCACATCTCCAGTTGCGGGCGTGCAGGAGGCAGCTGATCAATGTCTTGCTCTCTCTCATCGATGTTTCTAGCTCTCTATCCATCTTCCCTTCCTCTCTGTGAAAAATCAATAAAATATATTTTTAAATAAGTAAATAAATAAATAAATAAATAAATCTTTTTTAAAAAAGAAAAGAAAAGAAAAACTCGTTGCCCAGATTAAATATTTCCCCCTGGCCGTGTGGTTGTGCTCTGCAGGCTGACGCTTTCTTTACAAAGTCCGGATGGTGCTGCTGGACCCTGTGCACACTCCACGCTCAGAACTCATAAACCCGTGCTGCGTGGTCCCCTTCTTTTCCAGAGTTGTGACACTGCAAGCTATTGAGCTCTCCCATTAGGAGGAAAGCGACTGGGCGGTTAAGTGAGATGAGGGCCACAGGGGAAGCCTCAGAGCGTTTGTCTCACGTGGAATCTCAGGTCACAGATGAGTCTGGGAGCCCAAAGTTGACAGGAGACTCTGGGCAGAAGGCTTATACCATCCTGGTAACCCCCACATGCAAGGGAATGATGAACTCTTAAAGTTGTATCGCACAACACAGTGTCTGTTGTTGGAAAGAGAATCTGTGACCGTGTGAGTGTGTTTTTTTTTAACATATTTTATTGATTTTTTATTTTTTATTTTTTTTTTACAGAGACAAAGGGAGAGGGTTAGAGAGTTAGAAACATCAGTCAGCTGTCTTCATACTCCCTACTGGGGATGTACCCACAACCAAGGTTCATGCCCTTGACTGGAATCAAACCTGGGACCCTTCAGTCTGCAGGCCGATGCTCTACCCACTGAGCCAAACCTGTTAGGACAGTGTGAGTTTTGGGTGTTTTTTTTTTAATATATTTTATTGATTTTTTTTTTTTTTTTACAGAGACGAAGAGAGAGGGATAGTTAGAAATATCGATGAGAGAAAAACATCAATCAGTTGCCTCCTGCACGCCTCCTACTGGGGATGTGCCTGCAACCAAGGTACATGCCCTTGACCGGAATTGAACCCGGGACCCTTCAGTCCGCAGGCCGACGCTCTACCCACTGAGCCAAACCGGTTAGGACAGTGAGTTTTTAATATTGACTCTAAGTACAGTGGTACCTCAAGATACGAGTGCCCTAACATACGAGATTTTTGAGATACGAGCTATTTTTGTGTTGAAATACGAACAACAGTTGAGATAGGAGTCATCGCACGTATCGGCCGGCTGCACACGACCCACCCGTTTACCGCGACTCGAGCGTCTCATCGTTTCCCACGCCTCAAGGTTACGGAACGAATTACACTCAGATCTCGAGGTACCACTGTATTTTCATCTTTGGCCCAGGAGGATGGGGGAAAGTCTGAAACAATATGTGGAACCGTTGGCTGAGTGATGACAAAGTCACTCTTCGTCTGTAAGCATCCCAGTCTAGCTGGACATCTGTGTCAGAGCGAAGACAAGACGCTGGAAGGAGCGTCATTTTCACACCCCTGAGGGGAGAGGCGAGGAGAGCGTGTGATGTGGGAGCGCACGCCTTTGGCAGGAGAGACAGAAAGAGGGGGCGCCCAGACCCTCCCCCTCACCCCCCCCCCTGTTAGTACGTTGGCCGTGGCTGTGCTGGCTTGGCGACTGGCTGAGACCCGGTTCCAGAGACACCAGCCTGATCCCCGATGGATGGAGGGCGGCTGGGGATGCGGACGGCTCTGTGGCAGAGCACACACGTTTCTTAGCGTTCCGCTCGCCTTTCATCTTCGTGGTGAGAGAAACCGTGCCCGACCTCATCAGAACCGTTGGAAGGAGCACCAAGCCACACACACATCTCCCCGTGTCTCCTGTCTCTGTGGCCTGTGGGTTGGACAGCGCTGTGTCTTCAGATTCTTCATGGGATGAGTCAGTGGTAATGCCAGAAGCCCCAGGGCCTTGTACAAAGAGGGTCTTCTCTCCGGGATCCGAACCTTCAGCCTGAGGCCCACCCCTGAGGGAGGAGGGTGCTTTCCTGGGCTGGGAGATGGGGCGGGGGACCCCACATCAGAGACTCTGCCGTCTTTAAAAATATTTCCCTGAAATGCACGCTGCCTGGTTGTCAGCAAACAGCAGGCTTTAAAGCCAGACACCCTGTCCAAGCAATAAACGCTCTGTCTCAGCTTCTGTCGTCAGCACGCTTTTACCTTCCCTCAGCTTCTTCATAAGGTTTTTTTTTGTTTACGGCTGTAAAAGGGACTAAAGAAATCGTGGAAATATAGAGAAGTACAGAGACAAGAAATTCATTCATAATGCCGCAAATTAAAGATGTCAACCACTGTTCGCTTTCTGCGGTGTGTTGCCTGGCCTTTTTAATTTTGTGCCTAAATATCATAAAGGGACCGTGGGAAATATGCTGCATGTATAGTGAGTGTAACACGCCAGCTCTTTGACACATAAGAAGAATTTTTCCATAAGAAAAAGGTGTTTGGCTCAGTGGATAGAGCGCCGGCCTGCAGACTGAAAGGTCCCAGGTTCGATTCCGGTCAGGGGCATGTGCCTTGGTTTCGGGCAAATCCTCAGTGGGGGCCGTGCAGAAGGCGGCTGATGGATGTCTCTCTCTCATCAATGTTTCTAACTATCACTCTCCCTTCCTTTCTGTAAAAAATCAATAAAATATATTTTTTAAAAAAAGGTGAAATACTGCCACTTGCGACAACATGGATGGGCCTTGAGAATATCACGTGAAGCAAAAGAAGTCAGACAGAAAAAAGTTAATACCCTATGATTTCACTCATAGGTGGGATATAAAACTGAAAGCAACAAATGAACAAATAAGAAAAATACACCAACCAAAACTCATAGACACAGACAGCAGAATGGTGGTTACCAGAAGGAATGGGAGTGAGAAGTGGCAAAGGGTGCCGCAACTGGTTTGGCTCAGTGGATAGAGCATCGGCCTGCGGACTGAAAGGTCCCAGGTTCGATTCCAGTCAAGGGCATGTAACTTGGTTGCAGGCAAATCCCCAGTAGGGGTCGTGCAGGAGGCAGCTGATCGATGTTTCTCCCTTCGTCTCTATAAAAAATAAATAAAATTTTTTTTTTTTAAAAAAAAGAGGAAAAGTGGCAAAGGGTAAAGGGGCATAGCGATGGAAGAAGATTTGATTTGGGGCAGTAGGCACACAGGGCAATATACAGAGGATGTATCACAGAATTGTACACTTGAAACCTACATAATTTTATTAGCCAATATAACCCCGATAAGTTTAATTTTTTGAAAATGTTGCCATGACTCAGTGGTTGAGCATCGACCTAGAAACCAGGAGTTCTTTGTTCGATTCCTGGTCAGGGATCCTGCCAGGGTCGCAGGCTCAATCCCCAGTATGGGGAGCGCAGGAGGCAGCCGATCCATGATTCCCTTTCATACTTATGTTTCCATCTTCTCTCTCCTTCTTCCTTCCTCTCTGAAATAAGATATATATTTTGTTAAAAGAAAAAAAAAATAGCCATGTTATATAAAACCTTTAGAGCAGTGGTTCTCAACCTTCCTAAGGCCGCAACCCTTGCATACAGTTCCTCATGTGGTGGTGACCCCCAACCATGAAATTTTGCTACTGTGATGCACCGTGATGTAAATATCTGCATTTTCCGATGGTCTTAGGCGACCCCTGTGAAAGGGTCGTTCGACCCCCAAAGGGGTCTCGACCCACAGGTTGAGAACCGCTGCTTTAGAGAATGTTATATTTGAGGACTAGAGAAGAGTTATTGAGTTTTGCAGACATAATGCCATTTTTTAAAATAGTACCGTATTTTCCGGCGTATAAGACGACTTTTTAATCCAGGAAAATCTTCTCAAAAGTCAGGGGTCATCTTATAGAGTGAATATATCCCAAACTCTATATTTTAACTGGAAAAGTTGGGGGTCGTCTTATACACCAGAAAATACAGTACCTTACTAGTAGAAATGTAAATAGAGCAGTGGTTCTCAACCTTCCTAATGCCACGACCCTTTAAGACAGCTCCTCATGGGGTGGTGACCCCCAACCATAAAATGATTTCCGTGGCTACTTCATCGCTGTCATGTTGCTACTGTTATGAACTGTAATGTAAATATCTGATAGGCAAGATGTATTTTCATTGTTACAAATTGAACATCATTAAAGCATATTGATTAATCACAAAAACAATATGTAATTATATATTGTGAAATATTTATTTCTAATTACAAATAAATGAAATTTTGTCTTGAATCGTGGTGTAGCATGGGTAACAGTCCTCCTAGGACAACAGGAAACTACATGGCTACACTTTGCTACACCGAGGAGCGGTGTGTTGGTTCCTAAGACCATGGGAAATAGTGTTTTCCGCTGGTCTTAGGCGACCCCTGTGAAAGGGTCGTTCAACCCCCAAAGGGGTCACAACCCACAGGTTGAGAACCGCTGAGATAGAGGCTGTTTCCTGTGTTCGGTTGCTAAAGTGGCAATATCCATTGTTTTAGGAGACACACTTCCGTGCCTGGGGAAGGGGGAGATGTGTGAGTTTGCCTCTGCCCCTAACGAACCCGTCCAGCCTTCTCCTCAGGGCCTTTGCTTTCTGCGCGTGCTCCAAAGGGGACCCGGGTCCAGGTCAAAGGGACAGGGAGGGCGCTCAGATCCACCGATGGGGCCAGGGGTCCCCTGTACCTGCACTGCTCTTCCCGGGGGACAAACAGGCTGGGGGAAGGGGAGGTGAGTGCAGAGGGCTACCCCTCTGCTCCCCGTGCCCCTGTGAGGGCAGAAGACCTGGCCCCTCCTCCCTCTCTCTTCCTCAGAAAGAGGGACCCACCTCTTTGTGGGTCCCCGTTTGTCTTGGGTCTAAGGCTGAGGGTCTCCTCACACAGGAGCTTCACGGGGAGGGTCACACTGGTGGCCAGGGTTTCGTTGGCACCTGCTAGGGTGGGTCAAGTGCTTCACGTAGAGCATCTCGTGTCATGCGCAGGCCTCGGGTTCTGAGAGCCAGAAGGGCGCTGTCCTGGGGAAGTGGGGGAAGTGGGTGACGTGGGTTCGGGCGTCGTGCAGACCTCGGTGAGGTGCCCAGCTGCCCCATGGGCCCACAGCTCTGTGCCTTTGGCGGGTTATTGGGGAGGCAGGCAGGCAGGCAGCTGCAACGAGCGGAAAACCCAACCACGAGCGACTTTTGCAACAAGTAGGTGGCCCTTCTCCAGACACAAGGCCAGTTCTGGAGCGAGCCAGCCCGGGCCTCACCCGATGTCACGAGGGCCCGATCTCTTAGCTTCCTGGCTGCCCTGGCGTTGGCACGGGGCTGTCTGTCTTCCTCCTGGTTCCCAGCGGGCTGCTGCAGGTGAGGGCTCCTCTCTCTCTCTCTCTCTTTTTTTTATATTTTATTGATTTTTTTACAGAGAGGAAGGAAGAGGGACAGAGAGCTAGAAACATCGACGAGAGAGAAACATCCATCAGCTGCCTCCTGCACACCACCCCCTACTGGGGATGTGCCCACAACCAAGGCACATGCCCTTGACCGGAATCGAACCTGGGACCTTTCAGTCCATAGCAGTGGTTCTCAACCTGTGGGTCGCGACCCCTTTTGGGGGTCGAACAACACTTTAACAGGGGTCGCCTAAGACCGTGGGAAAACACAGGTATTTGCATTATAATTCATAACAACAGCAAAATTACAGTGATGAAGTATGGTTGGGGGTCACCACCCCATGAGGAGCTGTATTAAAGGGTCGCGGCCTTAGAAAGGTTGAGAACCGCTGGTCCATAGGCTGAAGCTCTATCCACGGAGCCACACCGGTTTTGGCGAGGGCTCCTCTCTGAGAGACCCGGGCAGGAAGGAGGAGAGGAGGAGACGCGGGGTGCCGGGGTGTGGGAGCTCCCTCAGGAAAGCAGATGCTTCTTGGGAAACGCTCAGCTTACGTCTCACCGGCCAGACTCGGTCCCCCGGCCACCGGCCTGGGCGGGGGACCCCGTGGGAGACGTGGCGGCTGGGCAGGCGGCCATCCCTAAAGAAACCAGGCTTCTGTTCGCCGGAGAGAGACAAGGGCGCTCGGTGGGGGAGCCGCCATCAGTGTCTGTATCAGCACGCCCCTGGGTCTCTTTGAAGCTCGGTGACTCCTCCTGTAATCATCCTCTCCCCCTCCCGCCCCCCTAGTCTAGCCAGGCTCTTTCAGTGCGTAGGAGGGGTGCCCGGTTCGCCTCAGGGGTGCGGGCTCCCGGTGAAGGTCCCCCAGGGACACGGGCAGACTCAGGCCTGGACGCAGCGACCTGGTCTGTCCACCACGGGCTTCTGTCCTTCCTCGCCCGCCTGTGGGCGCCTCTTCGTTCAGGATGTGCAGGGGGGACCCCAGCCTGCTATCACTTGGGAACTGGGCATCCGTGGCTCCCTCCCCTGGGGAGTCCTCCAGGCACGGGAGGCCGGTCTCCGCTCACTCCTGGCCCTCGCTCCTCCTCTTCTCTCTGCTGCCTCGCCCCAACTATTGCAACTCACATCCAGCCTGCCTCCCCGCCCAAAAAAATAAAAATAATGAACAAAGCCGGTGTGGCTCAGTGGATAGAGTATCGACCTGTGGACTGCAAGGTCCCAGGTTCGATTCCGGTCAAGGGCACGTGCCCAGGTTGCAGGCTTGATCATCCCCCACAGGCAGTGGTTCCCAACCTTCCTTAGGCCACGACCCTTGCACACAGCTCCTCATGGGGTGGCGACCCCCCCAACCATGACATTTTGCTACTGTGATGCATCGTGATGTAAATACAGTGGTACCTCGAGATACGAGTGCCCTAACATACGAGATTTTTGAGATACGAGCCGTCGAGCAAGCGATTTTTGCTTTGAAATACGAGCAACAGTTGAGATAGGAGTCATCGCGCGGATGGGCCGGCTGCACACGACCCACCAGTTTACCGCGACTCGAGCGTCTCATAGTTTCCCACGCCTCAAGGTTATGGAACGAGTTAAACTCGTATCTCGAGGTACCACTGTATCTGCATTTTCCGGTGGTCTTAGGCGACCCCTGTGAAAGGGCCGTTGGACCACCGAAGAGGTCGCGACCCACAGGTTGAGAACCGCTGCCCACAGGGGTCTTGCAGAAGGCAGCCCATCAATGATTCTCTCTCGTCATTGATGTTTCCATCTCTCTCTTCCTCTCCCTTCCTCTCTAACATCAATAAAAATATGTATTGTGGGTTTTTGTTTTTTTTTTAATAGAGACAGTGTCTTAGGTTGGGCCGTCACCACACAGTGAGGACCATCACAGTGGTCAGTCTGCCCAGCGGGCACCAGTCATCCTTGAGCCCCAGGACACACCGTGGCTTCTTGCCTCCACAGGGACCAATGGCTGTGGCACGTGCTAATGGACCCCAATCCTCCTCACTGCCTCCCTTCAGAGAGTCTCGCATGCACAGCACTGCACACGCCAGGGGGGTGCGTGGGGGCCACCGCCACCCACAATGCAAATGGGAGTTGTTTTCCCTTCCCCTGAGGTGGATGGAGGTTCAGGTCCCAGGTGGGCCTGGGTTGTTGTTTGAGACCCCAAGAGGATGGGGGGGGGGGCTTCTTTTTAAAAAAATATATATTCTATTGATTTTTTACAGAGAGGAAGGGAGAGGGATCGAGAGCTGGAAACATCGATGAGAGAGAGACATCCATTAGCTGCCTCCTGCACGCCCCTTATGGGGATGTGCCCGCAACCAAGGTCCATGCCCTTGACCGGAATTGAACCTGGGACCCTCCAGTCCACAGGCCGACGCTCTATCCACTGAGCCACACCGGTTTCGGCTGGGGGTGGGGGGTGCTTCTTGCTGGCTGGCTGTTAGAGAGCCAGCCTAGGCCGAGGGCGTACTGACCCCGGGCCCAGGGGAGGGAGGTGGTGTTCTATGGAAAGAACGAGGAGACGTGGGAAAGAGCCACTGGTCTGCTGGCTCACATTCCTGAGCGGGACCTCGTCTTGTGAACAGGAAGCGGCCGGAAGCTACTTTCTCCTCCATCTCCCCGCCGTGCGGGGTGCGGGCCGGGGCTGGGACACGGAGGGATGTTTGTGCACATACTTCACCCGGTGACTCACGCGCCAGGCCTCCTGGTTGCTGGGATCACAGCTGCCACCGCCACTGCTGCTGCTGCTACAGAACAGCTTGGAGGCCCGGGGTGTCGCCGGCCTCTGGAGGCCGGACGGGGAGCGGGGAGAGCGGCTGCCAGCCCGGGACCTGAGAGCTTGCACTCGGTGGCGGGAAGGGGACAGGGGGAGGGTGGACGAAGAAGGCTCCTCTGTTGCCTAAATAGTGGTCTGAGGGGACGTGTGAAGAGAGAGAGCACAGCTGGGTCCTGAGTGTCAAACGCAGGGGTGGGTGGTCTAGGCCAGCAGTCGGCAGAGGATGGATCGGGCCTTCGCTAGGCCCTCTCGGTGTGGACGACGAGTTGGCTTCATCCGGAACCAGGCACACGCGCGGAGCCTCCTGGGAGAGAAGCCCTATTGCAGGGGTTCTCAACCTTCCTAAGGCCGCGACCCTTTAAGACAGCTCCTCACGTGGTGGTGACCCCCAACCATAAAACTATTTCTGTTTCTGCTTCATCGCTGTCATCTTGCTGCTGTGATGAACTGTCATGTAAATATCTGATAGGCAGGATGTATTTTCATTGTTACAAATGGAACATCATGAAAGCATAGGGATTAATCACAAAAACAATATGGAATTATGTATTGTGAAATATTTATTTCTCATGACAAATAAATGAAATTTTGTCTTGAATCGTGGTGTAGCATGGGCAACAGTCTTCCTAGGACAACAGTAAACGACATGGCTACACTTTGCTACACCGAGGAGCGGTGTGTGGGTTCCTAAGACCATGGGAAATAGGTGTTTTCCAATAGTCTTAGGCGACCCCTGTGAAAGGGTCGTTTGACCCCCCAAAGGGGTCGCGACCCACAGGTTGAGAACCGCTGCCCTATGGCATCTCTTCTCTCTTCTGCCCTGCATTTAGATGCTCTCCCGCCCTTCCCCTCCCCTAGAAGCTGCCAGAGGTCGGATGCTGCCACCCCTGGGGCGGGCAGAGTTCTGGCCAAATCCACCCTCAGTTGCTTCTGGCTGGTGCCAGGCCCCCAAGCCCTGCCTGCTGCTGCCGCCGCCGCCACCTCCAGGCACCTGGTTTACCCACGCAGCGCCAGCCAGGTCCAAACCGGAGCAAACCGAAAAGAGCGAGAGGGCTCCGCCTTCCTCGCCAGACCCCTGTCCCCGCTCCTGAGGCCTCGGGACCGCGCCTGCAGCCTGGGCAGAGCGCGAGGGCAGGAGCGGAAACGCCTCGCCTTGAAGGCGTCTATGCAGAGCCTTTGGCTGCCTGGATTCCGGGTCACCTGCGCCCAAAGCGGAGAAGAAAGCCAGCCTGCTGCCAGGACCCGTGTGGCTCAGTGGATAGAGCGTGGGCCTGCGGACTGAAAGGTCCCAGGTTCCATTCCTGGGAGTCAAGGGCATGTATCTTGGTGGCAGGCACATCCCCAGTGGGGGGGCGTGCAGGAAGCAGCTGATCGATTTTTTTCTCTCTCATCGATGTTTCTAACTCTCTATCCCTCTCCCTTCCTCTCTGTAAAAAAACCCATAAAATATATTTTTTTAAAAAGACAGTGTCGTACCACCTCACACCTGCCGGAACGGCTGCCATCAGTAAATCAACAAACACGAGGATGGGTCTCCGCACACTGCACTCGGGTGCCCCTACCCCTGCCCGCTCCCCTCTGACCGGTCCCTTTATGAGACTCTGCTCGGGTTACCAGGTGGGGAGTGCCATCCGGCTCCTGCCAGAACCCTGGCAGAGATGGCTCCTCGGATCTCTCCCAGCTCCGAAAAAGGGCGCCCACCCGAAGTGGGGGGAGCGGGTCCTTGGGGGCCCCGGTTTTCACTGGTGCCTCCCCACGTGGCTCACTGGGGCCATGGGAGGGAAACGGGGTGGGGGGTGGAGTTCCAGAGCCAGAGGCCCGGGGGCAGGAACCACGGGGGTCTGGGTCGGCACAGGCCCCCTGTATCCGCATTTCCGGATTTACGTCGAGTGCACAGGTGTGCTGCCCGCTGGGGGGGAGAGGGGGGAAGTGTGAGGGATGATCACCCCCAGGAGGCCCGGCTGCCGCTCACCTCTTCTCGCCTCCTCGCCCAGACCTTCTGACAGCTACCCCGGCCCACCCCCGATAGATAGGAACGGGGTGCAGAGGAGGGCGTGTGGGAAACCGCCTCGCTGAACATGAAGAAGTGCAGGAATCAGAGCGTCGCGTGTTTTACAGAGAGGAGGGGAGAGGGAGGGAGAGTCAGAAACATCGATCAGCCGCCTCCTGCCCGGCGTGTCCTCTGGCGTAGGGGTCACAGGCAGGGCACAGCCCAGTGGGGACACTCCTGTCCCCGCTAAGAACCCGCGCTGGCTCGCTCGCTCTGTGTGTGTCTCTCTCTCCTGCTGCGTGCACTTGCTGAGACCCACATGGCTCCGGGCGTGTGTGGCAGGATCAAAGCCTGACCCCGGACCCCGGACCCCAGAGGAGGCTCAGGCCGGCAAACTGGCACACCATCCGCAGCCTCTGACTGCCTGGAATGTGGACCCGGCCTGAGGGTCTGAGGTGGCACCTGTGGCCTTCTACCCGCAGAGCTGCAAACTCAGGCCTAGCGAGGGGGCGGGGATTCCGAGCATCCTTTTCTTTCTATTTATTTAGACAACTTTAGTCCAAGTGACCACAGACTTCCTGACACAGGAGAGAAAGACATTCTTGAGAGCTCCATGTCTCAAGTGCAACTTTCTCTTTAAAAAAAAAATAATAATAATAATAAAGGGACTTTAAGGACTTTGGTTATACTCACTGGGCACTGTCTCCCCTCCCTCCCCTTCCTTTTATTTTTCTATTTATTTATTTTATATATTTTTTTATTTTTTTATTGTTTAAAGTATTACAAATAGTAGTACATATGTCTCCTTCCCCCCCCCCC